>JAJQOW010001490.1:0-46136 GCA_037975125.1 Latrodectus hesperus
CAGGCCCCATGTTGCACAAGTCGCCAAAGCCGCATTCCAAGACTCGAATGGGAGGTATTTCAGCATCCGCTATATTCTCCGGACCTTGCGCCGACTGATTACCATCTTTTCCGCTCCTTGTTAAACCATATGAAAGGCGTTACCTTCGATAACAAAGAGGTCTTTAAAAACTGGCTCAACAACTTCTTTGACACCAGAACAGGTAATTTTTGGCGGAACGGCATCAACAAATGTGTCGAGAGGTGGAAGAATTTGTAAACAGCAACGGCGAATATATAATTGATTAACTTACTGATATAATTATTGTTTTTTGTTTAAATAAAAGTCTTTGGTAAAAACGCTACGAACTGATTCCCCAACTTATTATGTTTTAGAATCAATGTTTAGTCAAGTATATCAAAATAAGTAAAATTTCATAATGATTTCAGTTTGCGTCACATACTAATTTTAAAGTCAATAATTAATTGAAATATTTGATAAATGGTGTAAAATACTTGCAAACCTTTGAGAAAATGTGCCTGAAACAGTAATATTATAAGTACTACCAGCTAAATTTTTAATTATTCTTCTGTGTTCGCAAATTCTATGCAAATATAGAATTTTAATAATTTTGAAATCTATATTAATTTTATGTTGAAGGTATTTAAAATAATTTCATATTAAATATTTCTTAATTAAAAATTCTGTTTAATATCAGAAATGCTTTTCTAAAAGAAACATTTTAATAACTCCTTTTAAGCAAAGTTTCTTTGATTTCATACATTTTCTGAAAAAGAAAATATATTAAATATCAAAAATTGCTAAAAATGTATGTAAGTCACGGGGGAATTTATATTTATGACTAGAATAATATTCCTACGAAAACAAACCATAATACTTTTTTTTAGCAATATTGCGAATATTTTTAACTAATTAAATGTAGAATAATGCTGTTTGCGAATATTTTTGCTTAAGGCAATTTTTGTATTCCAAATTTGCAGCTTAATTGAGTTGTATTTTTCGAAGATAAAGAATATAAAAATAATTTCTCATTTGAAAACAAATACTAAAGAAAGATGGAAAACATGCTTTGAGTTATCTTAATTAAAAGCTGATTATTTAATCGTGATTTATAGCTTTGGCGCCGAGAGATAATTAACATCACCGAAAAACATTTTCAGCAAAATTCTTGAGTATAGCCTGGAAGAGGAAACAGCTGTTTTGTTGGATCAACGGCCTCTGGTATACAAGTTTCGGGATTGTTGCCAAGACCTCTTGTTTACGGAATCCGTTATAGATCAAGGAAGTCGCCATTCTGCATTCTTTTTATTACTCTTTTTCTCCTTAGATCAATCATCAGCTACTTTATATAAAAATGCTCGCAGTGTTTCCAGCTTTTCCCATCAAGTTAGTTACAACTTGGAAGAGTTGTTTCTTTTTTAATTCTCACCTTGCCCCCAAGCGCTGGCAACGTTCTCTGAAGCAGATGAACTTGCCACTTTGTTCCCTTTCAACGAGGAAGAGGAAGATTTAATGAACGGGAGTGGTTGAATCCACAGAAGAGGCTGTCTTTCGATTTGAATTTTTTATTTGTGTAAAAATGCTTCCAAATTAATTATTTTTCAGTTCAGGTAGAGAAATTATCATCATGCTATATTAAGCATTTTAATAACCTATATAAATTTATAATTTATAATGTTTATACCTTGTAAATATACAATACATCAAATATTTCTTAAAACATGCAACATACTAAATGTATATATACTGTACATTGAAATAATAACATATTGCTTATTTTATACAACTTATGTAATAGGAAATTTGAATTAATTGCGATTTACTAAAATTCCAATCATTAATTAGTCCTTAATTCTTTTTACTGTGATCCAAATAAATTATAGGGACTCCCAGTTATCGTGACAGTTTGATAAAATTTATTTGTAAACTCTATAATTAAAAATTTTACGCATATTTATTGGGGCAAAAATAAACAGCATTTGGCGATACCTAAAACTAATATATACTTCATATTGAGCATTAATATTTGTATATCTGCCAATTTGGTTTAAGATTATTGAGAGAGAGAGAGAATAATTTCTCTCCCTTTCATTCCAAGTTTCTTTATGTTGATATATATTTCATGTTGAACATTCATATTTGTATATCTGACAATTTGGTAATATTTAAGATTATGTTTGAGAGGGAGAGTGAATAATTTCTCTCTCTTTCATTCCAAGTTTCTTCTTTCATAATTATTGTTAATCAATTTTTACAATTTAAACAAACTTATTGTCTCAGAGTATAGTATATGCATAGATAATTTTCTTAATTATAGGTATGGGGGATACTCTAAAACGAGGACTATCTGGTGGCGAAAGAAAACGAGCAAATATTGCTTGCGAATTGCTTACTAATCCATCTCTTCTTTTGATTGATGTAAGTGTAAATAATCAAACAATTCCTTATGTAAATTTATAAAAAATTTATTATAAAATAATAAAACTTTAATATGAACTCGGAAATACTATGTTAAAGTAAAAAGTTGAAGAGTAAAAGATATTTATTAGTTAGTTCAATTGATTAACCTTAACATAAAATCAAAATTTTAAAACAAAATAGTGAAAATTATTTAAAAATGATAAGACTTACGCTTTTGCTCGGTGAAAAATTATTAAAAATTTATTATATTCAATGCTCTTTTTTGTATAGAGCATGAGCCCACAAATCATAATTTGGTAAAAGATTTGGCTCTTGTAAGATGTTTCGAATGATAAACTGAGGTAAAATTTAAATGTAATGATAATGATTTCTAATAATAAGCAGTAAAATCAATATAGGCAACTGTAATCCATCATCAATAGTTTCAAAATTAGTCATTTGATCTGTTCACAAAAAATACTTCAAACCTGATGAATAGCACAAAATATTCGAGAAATTTGTTTTATTCATAATCAAAAAATTCCAATTTTTAGAGAAAATTTTAGAGTCATCTCAAATTTTATGAGTATTTTTACTGTCATTAACCTGACTTTTCATTTTGCTAGAGTTAGAGCAATAATCATGTGGTTTTCCTTTTGATTTCATGGTAAAAAATGTTGAAAAAGTTTGTTAAAAAAATGCATGGACGCATATTTTTCTTATTTCTCTTTAAGAGGGCCAGGGTTGCTTCTCTTTGAGGACATTATGAAGGGTAATTTTAAATGAAAATTTGAATTATCTTACTGAAATCGTAGAACTAAGAAATACTTATTTGAGACACATTACGATACGCTTTAATTTGATTTTTCTTTCAGGAGCCAACAACAGGTTTAGATTCCAGTTCTGCTTATTCCTTAATGTTGATGTTAAAACAATATGCAACTGAGGAAAGCAAAACTATTGTGGTCACTGTCCATCAACCGTCAAGTCAAATATTCCACATGTTTGACCGAATACTACTGCTTTGTAAAGGGCAGGTAATACTCTTAACGTCTTAACGTATATTGCTGAAAATTGCAACTCCAGAAAACCTAGACTATTTTATATAGAGTTATTTTCGAAATTTCCTTAAAAAATACCACATTCTTTTTAATAAGAAATCTTGGAAAATCTGAATTAACTAAAAATATTTCTCTGCCTTTAGTAACTATTTATTTAACAGTATATGAAATAAAAAAATTATTTTATTGTAACAATAAACAGAGATTCAAGACAGTTAATGTGAAATGATTATGAACTTCCTGCATTTATTTTATCACTGGAATTCATTAGTAATCCAATAAAAGTGACATGGATAATCTAATAAAAGTAATATGGATAAAAAGTAACAAGGATTTTTACTCATCTTAAAATTTACAACCATAATTAATTTTGTTCAATAATGTTATATAAAATTGTGCATGTTTTTATTTATTTAGGTGGCATATTTTGGTAAAGAAAAGAATATAATTGATTTTTTCACCAACATTGGTCTGACAATCGAGCCCCATTATAATCCAGCTGATTTTATAAGTATGTGTATTTATAGCTCTTAACTATAAAATATGAATAGTAACTTATACAAACTATTGTAATTTTTATTTGAAAATTTTATAAGTTTAAGAAAAATTTAGTATTTTATAGTATTTTTTAATAATAAAAGTTGGTGGCATTAAAAAAAATCAAACTACGCAAAATTTCATAATTCTAAAAATACCTAGGATTGCTGTGATATTTCATTCATCATATTTTCAAAATATTAAACATTCGTATTATAATTTCCAGAAGATTATAAAATACATCATAACCTTAATTGTATTCTAAAGAATGTTTTTTTGTTTCATAATGAAAGTGTGAGACTTAAGAGAATGCTAGTTTTTTTTTATAGAATATATTATTTCAAACGTCTCGTAATTTTGAATTACACTCAAGCAAAAGGTTCATAATCTGTGAGCTTACCTTATCTTCTTTAAGAACTATTACATTTTACAAAAATTTAATACCAGTGTAAAATATCCTCATGAATTCTTTTATTAAAGAACATGATTTTTTATAATAACAGGTTATTTACATAATTCTGGGGGAATGGTAGAGAGAAAGAGAGAGGTTGAAATAGCGTTTCTTTGTGTGTTGCTGTTTAACAGTTTACTTTATCGATTTTGTTTCAATAAGGCGTATTGCGAAAATGAACTAATTCTTAGTTGCTTCGATTCATTTGAAATTACATATAATATGTATTTTAAAATTGTGCAATTTAAACTTTTTCTCATTAATAAAATAATTAAGGAAATCTTACCCATTTAATGACAAATATGTTGTTACTGTTACTCATGATACTTGGACAAGCCAGGTTCGCTATGCCATTGACTATGTGAATTTAATGTGTGCGTCTTTCGTTTAACCAGAGAGTACCACGAAGGTAAAAGTTTGCTCTAAACTACTCCGATAGATGGCACCACCAGAGGATCCACTCTCTAAATTTTGACATTAATTTGAAAAGGAATGAAATTTTTTCCAAACCCTTACACCCATGGTAATTGCTCAACAACCAACCACAGGACTTTCGATTCCACAGATTTAAAGAGCACGTGTATCACATGTGGGTCTTTGGTGGCGTTGGGAAATAAACCCTTGCCTTCTGAACGGAAGGCCGATACCCTAACCATTAGGCTACCACAGCCCTAATAGCAATGTATATACAATATTTGGTTTTATTTTAAATAAAGTTATATTATTTTTAGTTCAGATAGCTTGTAAATATTTTGATATAGTTTATTGTGGAATTATTCGCGAAATAGTTTTATTGTTTTGACTATTCCATTTCGCAACAGTAACTTGGAGATAACTTAATTCGATGTCAAACTAATTGGAGAACATCAGAGAATAGGGATAACATCTCTTTTTTTGGTGGGGATAGGAACTTAATTAACGGAGAAATAGAAAAAAATTATTTAAATATATTTTTCAGATTAAATTTATATAAATGTAAATTTATATAAATTTAATCTGAAAACACATTTACTTTTTTAAATATCACGCTCGATTATGTTAATTAGAGATTAATAAAATAGAAAAATTGTATACAACTTTTATTTAAATTTAAAGATAAGTATAACTTTACAGTGATTATAAACAAAGCAAAATTAAATATAAATAGTTAAGTCATGATTTTTCAGAAAATGTATTATAGTTATTATTTGTAAAATTTTAATTTAAACCACATTTTCTTACAATATTTATTATGTAAATAAATTTAAAAAATCTGTTCATCAAAATACATTTAGCTATTCGGATTATTATTAAATACCTTTATTTATACTCTGCATATATTCATATTTAATATGTAAATAATTTCTAAACGTAATATCATCTGTAATATGTGTTAAAAATAATTTATAATCTTTATTATTTGTTCTTTTACGTTTAGTGGAACAATTGAAAAAAGGATGCGATGTACAAGAAAAGATTATCACAGCGGCCCAAGAACTTAAGTATGATATTTTCTATTACAAATGAAACATAAAATTTTAAACATTAATTGATAAATTAATTTTCTAGATATTTTTTCTATAAAAAACATAACTTATTATTAAAATGTACTATAAATAATGTTTTATGTACGCCTTTTTTACAAGAAACCAGATTTCAGAAATTTACTATAATATACAGATTCATTTTCTAGCTCTTCCATAAATTACATATTAAGCAGAATTTTAATTTTCAAGTTATAAAATTATTAACATTTCTCACATCACGCCTTCTTCAAGAGCTTTTTATTTTTCTAAACTATATGACTATTTTTATAGATTTTTATTTATTCGTAAATTTGAAAAAGGGATTTAGGAGAACGAACCAATCATCGAAACAAATGTGTCTATGAGAGAAGAAATTAAAAGAAACGGAAATGCTTTTGAAAATGTAGCTTTGATAAAGTGTAATCACTATCATTGGCAGTTTTTTATTTCGTAGATGTCATGTTTCTCAAATTTAAATTTTTATCATGAAATTATATATTCTCTTCTGCAATACTACGTATTTGTGCTATCACATATTTAAGATAAATTTTAATACGCGATATTTGTTATAAAAATATATTTATGAAATTAATTTTATGTAATAACATAACTTATGTTTAAATATAATTTCTTGTTTCTTGTGAAAGAAGCGGAATTTCCTATAATTAAAGTTCTTCAATTTGTGCTAATACGATAGATCTATTAAATTTACTTATGATAAAAATGTTTAATAAAATCCCTATTTAATATTAGGAGAGAGGCACTTATATTGCATTTTAAATTTAAGTTAAGATAATTTCTAAAGCACATGATTATATACATAATCAAAATTTTAGAATCCACAAAAAGTAAATAAAATTTAAATACTTGATAAAATATCATAATTTATAATCTTGAATCTCCAAACTTTTATGGTACTAGGAAATAGATTTAAAATATTTTAACACTGAGGAATGTCTTTAATTAATAGAAAATTCCTAATATTTTATAAAACGTAAAAAAATTCTCTTACAAAGAAATTGATTTTTTATTACATATGCACATTTGCTGTTCAAATATCGTATTTAAGAATTTAATTCTGATTATTGATTGTATTAAAACTACTTTTCTTTTCAAGCAACGTGACTATGAGAAATTATTTTCGGTTAAAATTTGATATAATAACTAAAATTTCAAGGATACTAAGCAAACATTTAATTCCTTTTTAACTTGCAACTTAAATTTGATGTTACGAATAACAAGATGTAATCAATTTTCATTGAACTCTTAGGTATAAGGCTGTATAGCGTGTGTCAAGTAACAGAATTCAAATAATTAGTTTTTAATGAATAATTTTATTACAAGACATTTAAAATGTGAATAGAAATATATCACGCACATTTTATTCAATGTACACAACTTAGATTTTTCTCAAGCTTGGCTCAGCCTAATCAACTTGTCTTCCTCACTTAGAGCAACACCTGATTATCCAAGTGAATTGAGAAACGGTACTGCTACTGATTTAGTAAACCCGTCTTTTGAAAGTCAATTTCGAGCCATAGAGTGTCCTCATTGCCAGATGACAATGTGGCATAGAATGCACGCTAGGTATTTATTTATTTCGTTAAATTCTCATTAGAAGTAGTAAAGTAGAATTACTCAACAACAAATGCATGAACAAAAACCGAAAGTTAAGGAAGTCAATGAATTGCAGTCAATTTCATCGCATCAATAAATCCAAAAACCGAAATGCTAATTATTTATTTCTCGTCTGCTCAATTATAGCTCGGATTGACATCTGATGCTTTTGTGTTTTGATGAAGCATTTTAAGCTCTAAAAATATATTTCTAGAAAAAGTTATTTCTACAGTCACATAACAGAAAGTTAACTATAAATTTTTCACTTAAATAACTGTGAAAAATATTTATTTTATTTTTGAAAATTCATTAGTCTTATGGAATTACTGACTTATAACTATATGTATAAATATATAAATATAGGAATAAAATTATGTGATTGTAATTATAAGTAAAAAATCCATTTCTTACTTATATTAATTACAATTCTTACTATATAATAATGCTACTTATGACTGTTCCAAATTTTTACTAATATTCCCATAAACCTACTTAAGAAAATCATATATTTTTTCAATATAATAAAATAAATTTTCATATTATCTTATAATTTGAATCATTGTTAGAAGAAAGATTTGAGTAACGAAGTAAGAAAAAGACTCATTCCTGGATAAATGTTTTAGTAAAAGTAAAATATTTGTATCAAACCTCAGGAAAATATGCAGATATATTTTAAAAAATTCATACTGATCAAGACAAAATGTATCAATTTTTAAATAATCTGTAAGGATTTCAGTATAAGTTATTTACGCGTTACTAATGAAAATTATTTTTGCTGATTAAAACATCATATTAGTCAATTTTTTTACCGCATTATTTCTTATTTGTATTTTAAGTACTATTGTTATCTATTTTTAGTGGCAATTACAAGCATCCAGGTGATGGTACAAAAACTGAAGACAAATATGTATGGAATGTGCCAAAAGAATCAGTTGTTAATCAGCCAGTAGAATTGAAAGTTGTTCTGGACCAAAGTCAAAAAATAACAACACTGTGTTCTAAAAAAGGTAATCTATCTTTACATTTTCGATAAGGAATTTATTTTATATTATTTTTTTAGTTCAATTACTATTTTTAAGTAATAGCACATTATATATATTGAAATCTATTTATGAAAATCAGGTAATCTTGGTTTATCACAATTTATAAATTAATTATCGATTTTTCTTAAATTTATTTATTTATAAATTTACACACACTGTGACCAATCCATATTTTATCTAACTGTATATATATTTAATCTAACTCTTCAAGAATCCATAAATTTTTTAACATATTGTTGTTTATTTATTCAATTTTTTAGATCAGGAAGTTTTATCACTATTTATTGGGTTGTTCGGGAAGTAATTCCGTTTCTTTTTGTGGAAATGAAAGACAGTTTTCGTATAATAAACAAATACTTTATTAAATTATATATTGGCCGTTCTGGTCCAACACCTTTTACCATCTTTCTGGTGGTAGCATAATTCCACGCTCATAAAATTTTTGGTTTTTGCTGGCAAAAAACTGATCGAGGTGTTTTTTGACGTCCTCATTTGAGGTGAAGGTTTTACCGTCTAAACAATTTTGGAGTGAGACCGGAACAAATAATAATTGGATGGTGCCAGGTCTGGAGAATATGGTGGGTGTGGCAATGTGGTGGTATGTGTGGCAAAAGTTTTGGCGAGTGACCAAACTTGTGTGTGGTCTGGCGTTGTTTTGGTGAAACACTACACCTTTCCTGTTGATTAGTTCTGGCCTTTTCTGTTGAAGTGTATCATTCAGTTTGTCCAGATGATGACAGTAGACTTCCAAATTAATCGTTGTGTTATCCGGTAAAAGCTCAAAAAAATATTCATTGAAAATCCCATCAAACAGACAGCATCACCATTTTTTGGTGAATATCGACTTAAGAAATGGTTTCAGCCGGTTCATCTTTTTTGCTCCATGACCTCTTGCGTTTGACATTGTTGTATACAACCCATTTTTCGTCCCCAGTGATGATGCGCTTCAAAAACGGATCATTTTCGTGACGTTTGAGAAGCGAATCGCAGACGTCAATGTGGCATCACAGATTTTTCTCAGTGAGAACATTGTGAACATGGCGAGCAATTTTGGGACCAGGTCTTCATCGAGAGGGAGATGGTCAGCTATGCAAAATGAACACTCTTTTCTGACATGCACGGAGGACAAATGTCTAAATATCATCGAACAATTATGTTAATTAGGAGGAATTGCTCTAAGAATTTTAGACATTTGTCCTTCGTGCATGTCAGAAAAGAGTGTTTATTTTGCATAGCTGACCATCTCCCTCCTGATGAAGACCTGGTCCCTATGCTTTCTTCTTATCATTTGCATTGTATATTTTAGTAATTTTTCAATTTTGTATTTCTGGTTTCATTCTTTTTCATGTTTTATCTCATTTATACTGGCAAATCTTTCTTTAGATGCTTTTTCGCTGGCTAGATTTCCTGTAATGTATTGTGGTTCATATTTTATTATTTTGTATTTTCAGTATGGTATTCATTATGTTAGTATATTTATTGCCTTATTTTAATACATATAATATATATATACACACATTTGTGTGTGTATCTGTTTGGTACGTAAATAGTTTATTATAATTCAGATTTAAAAATAGAAGTATTTTCAGAGTCCATCGAAGATGAAGATTCAGGACGGTCATCCTGGTGGTCGGAGAATGGACACAGTTCTGTCTATGAAAGCCAAGAAGACAATCTATACGGTCCGAAATGGCCCACTTCATTCCTAACACAAGTGCGGGTGCTGTCAGAGCGTAATTTCATTGAAGGGCGTCGACGGATGCTATCAAAACTGAACTGGGCACAAACAATTGGACTTGGAATTGTAAGTGGTCTCATGTGGTTTCAGATTGCAAGAAAAGAAGACACCATATTTGACGTCAAAGGATGGGTAAGAGAATCTTTCATTTTTAAGTAACAACCTGCAAATATTTTTTTATTGTTTCTTTTTTATTTAATATAATAAATACTAATAGAGTACAAAATTATGGCTGAAACTATATATGAAAATATAAATTATATGTGGATAAAACATTTCAAACAAAAAAGGAGTATTATACCGTAAACTTTAAAATGTGTATCAGAAAAAATAAAATGCCAATCGATGACTGAGTGGTTAGCTCTCCTGACTCCTGAGCTGTTGCTCCCAGGTTCGAATCCCGGTTCGGGCATAGATGTCACTTTCTCTCTGTGTTTCTATGTCCTTTCTTCTGCGATGATGTATGAATGTGGCCCGCCCTATAAATGGGTTTGTTTTGGTATAGCATGGGTAATGCTATTCGCCGTTATGACTTGGTTCACAGGTTCCCACTGGGTAACGACTAATGAGTAGCAGTTTCCGGCCTTGTTGTGGCGAAGGGCTAGTTACCCAAGTGCCCGTCGTTATAAAAAAAAGTTAATAAAATTATGTATTTTTTGCAAAGGACAATACTTTTGCTTAAAATTCAAAGTTAATTAATTGGAAATATTTTATATATCATTTCAATATAAATTCTTGAAGGCTTAGCAGATCTATATTTTGTTCTTTTGACATAGTGACTACAGAAAGTAACCAAAACAATAACTAATTTTGATTATTTTAAATGAAATGTACATCTATACATAAGATTTTTATGTGTGATTTTCATATATTAGACTAACATTTTTATATAAGTTTAAATTTCTTGGTAATTAGCTGCATCGTACAAACTTTTGTCGTCTGTACTGGAATGTTTTTCACCTTACATTAATTTTTAATCAGAAAATACTATTTTATTTGGAAAAATTCCCAAATTCTTCATATTTATATCTTCGTAAATAATTACATATATATATATATATCATTTAATATCTTGATTATAATCTCATTTATTGTATATACAATCATAATGAAACAATCGAAACTAGTAATTTCTAGTTTTTGAATAAAAGAAAATAACAATTTACTTTTGTGTAGTTATCATTAATGTAAATATGTTATGAAATTAGTTGCAATATAAAGTATACGTTTTCATTATTTAAATATTAATCACTTATCTTCATTCAGTAAGGGAGCAAGTATTTATTATAACGGAACCACAGTAATTAGTTTTACCTCATTGGAGCCATTTTATGTAGAAAGATATTTTATTTTTTTGGTTTTTCCAATTAATTAGTATT
Organism: Latrodectus hesperus; assembly: GCA_037975125.1. Taxonomy (NCBI): domain Eukaryota; kingdom Metazoa; phylum Arthropoda; class Arachnida; order Araneae; family Theridiidae; genus Latrodectus; species Latrodectus hesperus. The sequence continues at coordinate 11,732 of JAJQOW010001490.1, forward strand.
GACGTAAAAATTTAATTGTCTTATTTATTTTATTCAAACAAAAAGTATTTTAAAATATGCTTCGGTTTACATTTTCAATTAAAGTTTTCATATCGAAAATTTCTTGCATATAAATTTTAACACTTACTATTCATTATTTTAATAATAATTTGAGGAGAATCGCTTCTGATTAGTCCACAAAATAGGAAGTTTTTAATACGAAATCCTGAGATATTTTTTGTATTATGAGTATTCATATGTGATCATGGGATATATAATAAAAGCTCATGAATTACTAGAAAGATATTCATGAAATCAATATAATAATCTAATTAATAATGGTGTGTTTAAATAAAAATGATTATTCTACTTCGGAATATATGTAATTTAAATAAGCTTAATATATATAATAATTATTGTGTTAAGAGATAATGTAACTCTCTTTCATTATTAATTTCATTTCAAATCTTATTTAAAAATATATATCAATAAATGAACTATACGCTTGCTTATTTTTTAAATTGTAAAATTCACTGAAGAAGCGAATAATTTTTAATACAGGTTAGCATAATTTCCATGTTCAGCAATATCATTCTGAATTATACTGTAGTTAACTGCATACTTTATTCAATACAACAATTTTTATTACATATAAAGTAAGAATTTATGGTGAATTGAAAGGAAATGTAAAACTTAATCGTATCAAAATGATTTAGAAACACTGTATTTTCTTACATTAGAAAAAGTAAATCAGTTAAACAAACCATGCTTTTACGATCATCTGACGATGACAATTAATTTTTCTTTTTTGATTTTTTTAAAAGTTTTTGCTGTGTCTAAAAGTCTCTGGTAATTATATATTTATAATCACATTCATTTATCATTTTTCTGAGTTCCTCATATATATTTTTCTTATACATTCACAAATCATGTTTCAAACCAAGACCAAAATTCATAACTAATGATAGAGTTTCTGATATTAATTTTTCCCATTACTTAAATTCTGAATTGAAAAATACTATATTAAAAGAACAGTATTTGAATATTTTATGAGTTGAAATCATTAATGCTCATTTCTTTACTTTTAAGTAAAACCACTTGGAGAAAAAATGCTCATTTTTATGGTTAGAATCATTTAATATCCTATTTTATTATTGAAAGGAGTCACATTTTGACTGTGAATGAAATACGACTGAATTAAAAAATTATTTTCTCTGGTGATATCTAATATCAATGTATTTTTCTCCTTATTTTACTATATGATTGCAAATATTAGTAGGCTAACATTACATTCAAATTATGATAAACTTATATTTATTTCTATAAGTAATCATGTTTTCATGTCTTAAAACATGCACAGTTTGTTTATGTTGTCTTTTGGAATGTTCTTCATATTATAAACTATTATTTTTAAACAATGTCCTTATTCTAAAAAATAACTAACAGTTTATTAAATAGTTTTCTTTAGACTTGTATAATTAACTACTATCCATGGTTAATTTTAAACATAAAAGTTTTATGAAAATTGTACTAATATTAGTTTTATCATAGAATCATGTAAGAAATATGTAAGTATAGAAATCATGTAAGAAAAACTAATTTTCATGTTTATATTACAAATCGTTATTACAAAAATTTATTTTGTGACTTATCATAGTATAAGTTCTTGTCAAATTAGTAGAGTACAAAAACTTTTAGAGGAAAGAAACATTCTACTAATAAACAATGATTTGTTCTATACACTAAGAATATATGAAGGTAAGAAGATAGATAAAAGAACAAAAAGTACATTAAAAGGAAATAAAAAAATAATTAATTAAAAAATTTTTAATTAAAATTTAAAGCATTCTGCTATGTATGGTAACTTATTTTCGCGCATTTTAAATGGTAAATAGCGTTTGATACTAATTATGTTTCATATAAATTCGTTTAAATTTTAAGTATAGAAATTAATTATTTAATTGCTAAAAGGTGAAAATATTTACAAATTATTTTCTTTTTACAAGGAAAAGGATCAAAACTAAAATAAATCGAGAAAATTTTTATTAAGTTTTTGATTAAATTTACACTGCGTTCAAAATAAAATTATAAATATTAAAATAACATTTAGTTACGAAAATTAGATTCCTAGATACTGAGTATTAATGTATGTACATTTAGATAGATTACAGGATTATGATATATTCATTAGGGATGCAATTGTAAAAAGGGCACTGAAAACATCGAATAAATTATTTGAAAAAAATCAATTTTACTTTTAAAAAGAAATAAGAATAAATTTATTAGATGTTCAAAAAGCTTGTACAATATTTCTCTTTTTTTACAATTGTATTTAATTCAGAACGTTCTATGTGGGAATATAAATATATTCAATTCATTTGATGATTAATTACTGTGCTTAATTAACTGTTTCAAGAACTTAGCAATTTGATATAAAACTAAAAATTTTATATTTCTTCGATAGCTTTTCACATTTTTGATTGAAAACTAGTTCTAATTAGACAGTTATGTATATATATACATATATATACATATGCACGTCTAATTGAAGCAAAAAATATTGTTTGAGGCAGTTGGACGCTTAACATGTTGCATCATAACATACTAAAACTAATCTAAATGAAAATTGTCTTTGCAGATGTTCTTTAGTTCCTCATACTGGATGCTGTTCGCTTTATTTGAAGCTCTCGTTTCATGTAAGAAATATAGATTTTTTTAATTTTAAGCTTTTGAGGTATCATTACATTATAATTAAAGTAATTATTTTCGTGTACATCTTTCAGTTCCACCAGAAAGGGAAGTGATTAACAAAGAACGTGCATCAGGTGCATATCGTTTATCTGCATATTATTGTGCAAAAATGTTGGGTGAGCTGCCCCTTATGATCACCCTGCCAACGGTCTTCCATGTCATTTCCTATCCTTTACTCGGATTCTCAGTTTCATATACATTCCTATCTCTGTGGGGATTCCTCCTCCTCAGCACAGTTGTCGCACAGGTAATGTAGATCTATTTTTAGATAAAATAATCAACATTCCTTACACTTATCGTTAATTGCAGAACGATTCAATTGTCTTGAGTGAATGGTACTCTCATTTTTAAAGGGATTGCTAACTCGTTAAATAAAACAATAAATCTTTCAATAAAAAGTGATATTTTAAGTTTATGGCACAGGTGCCCTATAATCCATGATTCCAAATTTTGAATTTTTTTGGCGATAAAGAAATATTGCCAAGATGACGTATCGCGACGTGCGCGAAAATGTAAATACTAGGTGTACCAAAATAGAATTTTCTGCATAGTTCTTAAAGGTCTCCATATGTATGATGTAATAAAAACGAGGTTGCCAGATACATAAGAAAATCCGCCAAAAAATCGCCAATCTCAGAATTTGGCATCATGGATTATAGTGCCAAATTTATAAACGTATTACAAATTATAGAATTAATACTGACCAATGACTGAGTAGCTAGCGTTTCTGACTCCTGTGCTGTGGGTCCCGGTTTCGAATCCCGGTTCGACCATGGATGCTACTTTCTCTCTGGCCCACCTTATAAACGGGTTTGTGGTGATATAGCGCGGGCAACGCTACTCCCCCTCCGTGACTTGGTTCACAGGTGTCCGCTGGGTAACGAAAAATGAGTTACAGTTTCCGGCTTTGTTGTGACGAAGAATTAGTCACCCAAGTGCCCACCGTTATTAAAAAAATTATAGAGTTTTGAAATTAATTTTCAAATTCTAAAATCTTCTAAATTTGCGATTCATTAATTCTTAATTAAATCTTTAATTATTTTTCCATTAAACTGTTTGCCATTAAATATATAAAATATATTTAAATTATCAGCATTAACTTTCAGAATTATCGAAAGCGAGAATTTAAAAAAAAAATTTCAAAATCAATTTTTCCATCAAATTTCATCCACGCTGTAAAATTTGATGCATAAATTTACAATAGTTTTATTATAGTTTTACTTTTTGTATGAATTATTTCATTTATGCAAACAAATGTTACCGTTATAATCATATTAAAGTTTTGAAAGCATAAATTTGTAATATTGCATTCATCCTTTTATCTGATCTTTTAATTTTTTTTTAATTTTATAGAGTGTTGGTCTGTTTGTTGGTGCCGCCTGCCGAGACCTACAAATGTCCGTCACAATATCTTCGTTGTTTTCTCTATCAACAATGCTATTCGCGGGTTACTATTCTTCTACAATTCCGCCTTGGTTATCATGGCTTCGATATTTGTCCATGGTTTACTATACATTTCAAGCTATGCAAATCATTGAGTTTGGAGGTGGAAGCCTTGTAACGTAAGTACAAAATCGTAATGAATTCTTTCTTAAGCTTCAAGATTATCAGTTGGTAAAATAATACTGCATACATGTAAACATTTTGGGTGTGCATATATATATAAGAATTTAGAGAGATTATGAAACTCGGCATGTAAGGAGATAGAATTAATTTATTTTATAGTACCAAAAAATATTCAAGAAGCATGAAACTTGCATAAAAACACTGATATACAAGTGAAATTCAGAAAGATGATCAGAATTATGTCATCAATGGTGCTGAACAGATCAAACACCTGCTATAAAGGCAAAACATTTTTTACTGATATACTCAACAATACTAAATGATTGTATGATGTTAAACCAACTGTAGCCTGTGGTAACAGTAGGCTCGTCAACACAGAAAATCTCAGATATAAATGCAGTATTTATTGAAAAACTGGATATGGGTGCTAAGTTTCTTCTTTTTACGTGTATATCTGTTGAGGCAAGTTCTTGGTAATTTTTCGGGCTCCCATACTTAAAACACATAAATATAGGCAATTTTGTGAAAATATATTTTCGAAAGACTCTTTCTTAAATGTTAAAGAAAATTGTAGATGCATATTGTTAGAAAAATATTTTCTTGCAGTAATTTTTAATTGTTATTTGACATCATTGGCTCATAAGAGCCGTGTTTAGGAAATCACATTGCTCATAAATGCCGTATTTAGGATATCACATTGGCTCATAGGGACCGTATTTAAGAAATCACATTAGCTCATAAAAGCCGTATTTAGGAAATCACATTGGCTCATAAGAACCGTATTTAGGAAATCACTTTGGCTCATAAAGGCCATATTTAGGATATCACATTGGCTCATAAGGGCCGTATTAAAGATATCACATTGGTTCATAATTGCTGTATTTAGGATATCTATCACATTGGCTCATAAGGACAATATTTAGGAAATCACATTGGCTCATAAGGACAATATTTAGGAAATCAGTGGCTCATAAGGGCCGTATTTAGGATATTACATAGGCAAATAAGAGCCGTATTTAAGAAATCACATTGGCTCATAAGGGCCATATATAGAAAATCACATTGGCTTATAATTTAGGATACCACAATAGCAAGTATATTAAATAAAGTGATATGATGATTACGCAGTGTTGTAGCCAATAAATAAGAGAAAAAGATTTAGTTTTCTAAGTGGATGTCTTCAACCAAAAAGGTGCAAAAAAATCTCATTTCTATGTGTAAAGGAGCAGCGACAGTATCAATGATTTGACTCTGTCTTTATAACTCATTCGGATCTATGAAAATCCAGGTATTTCAAAACACATTTGATATCCAATTAGTTTTGACCATTCAGCGATGATTAGTGGAACAATTCCTAAATATCGGCTAATATTAATGCTGAATCTTTTTGATATTAATCATTTTCATTTTGAATAAGGTACCTCATAAAGAAAAAGAATAATGTCCGGTTGGTGAAATGTTATTTTTAGCGACGGACTTTGATTACTTTTCGATGCGAATGGCTCCTGTACATGTGTCTAGAGGGTAGGGAGTTATCGATCGAATTTAATATTTGTTACTGAAAGACAAGGATTTTTATACTTAATGTAAGAATTCAGACTTTTACAAAATATAATGAATTTTTTTCAATTTCTTGTCTGAAACTTTTTTAGTAGCAGATTAGAAAGAGTAGATTAAGATGAAAATGACTGCTTCATTTATCCTTATAAAGCTCTTAAATTTGAAAAATATTAAGATAACTTTTTTGAAATTTCTTTAAAATAACTCCAAATATAATTTTAATAATATATAGATTTGATTTCAATATTTTTTTCAATTTTTTTTATTAATATAAATAACGGCAATAATCGTGAATTCCTACTTGAAACTTTATTTACATCCTTTATGTTAAGCATTCATATTTTTATTTTCTCGCCATTTTTATTGCGTATTTTTTAATCGCAATTCTTTAGTTCTATTTATGCTTTGTAGATGGGAGCTTTTCGTGAAACAATTTTCAGTCATCCTATTGGAAACTTGTTATGTAGTAAGCAATGAAATGAACTATTTTTCTTTTAATTGTATTCATATTTTCATCAATTATTTTATTAACAAGTACACAAAAGTATTTAAAAATTTTGCAATAAATTTCTGAGGTTTTGAAATTTTCTTTGAAATTGACTTTTGAAATGTTTGAAAAAATATTCCCTTGATTTTAGTACTTTAAACTTTACATTAAAACATAATTTTTTCTATATCAAATATATAGTTTACTTTATATCAAAATTTTAAAATGCTTAAACATGATATGTGTGATAATATAAGTTATTTAATTTCTGAATGTATGTTTTCTTTCTCTATAAATGAATTAGTATACATTAAAGCCCAGGATTGCTTTCGAATATCATTTTAGTGAAAAATATTTTACAATTAATTTTTTGGTTATAATATAACAGTTAATATTTTTAAGTTTCTTTGCAGTAATTTTGAAATTTAAAACAAAAACGCTCTTTTCTGTCATTATCAAGAAAATGAATACTTTTCGACAGTCCTAAATGTGCAACTCAACTTTTGAATTGAATACGAAGTAAAATATATTCTCAAATTCATCTTCATTTAAGGAAGACATTAGAAAAAGTTATTGAAAACGAGAAAAATTAATTCATCAAAGTTTTAGAAGTTAAAACTTTAATGAATTTTTTACTGTCAAAAAAATTAGATAATATATCTATGATTTTATTCTTTTGGAAGTTATATCAGTCATTGAAAAAGTGACGATTATTTTCAAATATGATCCAAAATGAAATATTTTAACTGTGGTTTTTCGGAAATTAGAAGAAATAATTAAGAAATCTTCACATTTGTATATATTTTAATTATTTAAAAATCATATTCTTAAAGATATTAGTGTAAGCAAAACATTATCTTTTTGAGAACATGATTGTTTAAAGAAACGTTTTGGAAATCAATATTTTTCGAAATGAATTTTGTCATGTTTTTAAGAAATTCTAAAATTATCTTGATTTTTTTAAACTAACATAAAATACCTTTGTATTAATAATAATAGATGCTTTGTAAATCCAATATTTCGTAAGGACCAAACATAAAAATATTATGAAACCATGCATAAAATTTAACATATGAAGCCTTAATATTACCATTTATTGAAGTAAGATAAAATAAATTTCTCATACTACACTCAAATAAAACTTGTATATTAAAAATATAAATTTGAATTTTAGTTTTAATTATTTTTCTTATGAAACAGAATTGCAAATAGTTTTACTCACGCTTTTTTCAACAAAGAATACCGAGTAGAACCTCGTAAACTAAGGAAATGTTTCCTAAAAAGTAATCAAATTATTAATTATTATTAATTGTTAATAACCATTACGATTTATCTGATTTATTCATGGTATGAGTTAATTATCATTCAATATACAAGGTACTAAATCTTAAAATACTTCATTCTTATTATTTCAAATGTCAGCAAAGAAAATGATTAAAAAACAAATGAACGGATTTGCATAAGTTTAGCAACTAAGCTAATATTTATTTTTAAATTAGATTTAAAAAAGAACATTTCGAAAAATATTTCTAACTATATTTCAAACGAATTTGCATAATTTTAATAATTAAATTAATGTTTAGTTTTAAATTCGGTTTAAAAAAGAACATTTCGAAAAATATTTCAAACTATTTATTTTCCCTATATGGTTATTTCCTGGAGAAAATGTTTTATATATGTTGTGTGTTAAGGAATAAGATTTTTACTTATATTTTTTATTCATATCAAAAATTTGCAAAATATGTAAAAATAATTAATAAATTTTATAACTGTATTTACTGTTACTTTATATAGATGTGCCACAGAAAATACTTTGTATGCTGCTTGCAGAAAGGAGAATGCCACTTTTATTCCTCCAAATGACATCATCAATAAGGCAGGTGAGCCTTTACCTCTGTGGGCGAACACTTTGATTCTGTTCCTCTTCCTTCTGGTGTTTCGACTTCTGGGTTATTTGTCTCTCAGGTACCTGAGACCACCCAAGTGAAGAAAATGACTCATTCAGCTGAGAAAGTGGATATGCTGTGCACGGTTTCTAAGCGATGATGATAGTTTTGTTTTTGATAAAAGAGGAGAGCATGAACTGCAGCTTTATTAAAAGAATTTTAAAAAAAATCAGTTCAGTAAATCTCCGATTGCTTGATACTAGTCATAAATTTACACGCAATTGGAATACCCTTACATTCGGTAATATTTTTTATTATGTATACTTTATGCAGCTCTTATATACCTTTAAGAAACTTTTCAAGTATGTTGTATTATGTAGCTTTGTATAAACATTTTGTAGAATTTCTTGCTGACTTTTTTGCATAAAAGCTAAAATTACTCCTAAAAAAAGGAGATCATCTTTTGAAAAATCAAAATTTTCTAACCATCGAGTGCACTTTCAGTTGCATCATTCCAAGATGTTTCCTATAGTCACTTAGTTGTATAAAAATGCTTTTATACCGTGAAATAAACACAAAAAGAACCTTTTTCGCTAATCAAAATTTTTTTATTTTAAAATAATTGCATAAACAATGTAAAGGATTTTCTGAAATAATATTTGTAAAAAGAAGAAGCAGTATTACTGTTTGAAGAACAAAAGTTACGTCTTCTTACAAAATATTGTATATCATCTAATAAAGTTTATATTTTTTATTTCTATGTACATTGGTAAATCGTATTGCTAACATAAATAATTACTTACATCAATGCTTTGAAATTAGTATAAATGTAAAAAAATAATCAAGCTAAGTTAAAATGAAAAAACATGTAGTTTAGTTCCATCAAATAAATAAATCTTAACAAACATGTTTTTTCTTAAGCTTAGTAGAATTTTTCTGCACTAGCTCGCCATTGAAATCAATATTCATTCTTTAATATATTTTCATCATTTATCTTGTTACTAGTTTAAGAAATTATTCTATTCTTAATTGTTACTTATGGGTAACATAAATTTAAGCCTGCCACTCTTTTTGTATTTCCAATTTAATAGTCTGCTTTTTATGTGTTTATCGTGAGCGCTTAGATTCAATATTTGTAAATAAATATTTAATATGTGAATCATTATCTATTTTAAGACTTAAAAGGGAGATGCCATTATTGAAAGAATATGTAAATTATACTTAGTAATATGCACTAATAGCGTGGGAGGCGTCATTAATGAAAGAAATTGTAAACTACGCATAGGATAGGATACACTAATGCATTCCTTGCATTTAGTGTAACAGAAAAAAAAACTTTTCATACTTATTACCTTAAAGAAGTGAGAATTCAGGTTTTTAGATTAGCAGAAATCTTTCACACTTTCGATAACGATTCATAATTTCATCATCATTTTCTTTCAGTCAAAGATATTTGATACAAGTATAAATTTGTAATAAAACTATTCATCTCGCCTTCGAATATTGACGATTTATGATATTATCATATTTTGTTATTTTTAGCAATTTACAAGAAATGAATTGTTATATACATGGAAAATTATACATGAGTGTCTTAAGGTGGATCATGTTATGAGCTTGTATTGAAGGATTTGTAATGAATTGTAAAGAAATAAGTTTTATTTTGTACATATAATATATTTGATTGCTATTTTTATTTCTTGTAAAATGTCTTTTCGCATTAGTCTTTATGCTGTATCGTTAAGCAGCGAAATGTACTAGAAAACGTGAAATCTTGTGTGATACAACTGAATTGCTAACTTATCACTGCCTATTATATTGTAATTGTTTTCGAAATAAAGAAAAATGTTTTGCAATATTTTTCGAATTGATTTTTAGTAAAATATCTTTTCTTTCGTATATATGCAAATGTTTCATACAACTTATTTGAATTTTCTATAATTTGTTCGTGTCTAGTGATTTTTCTGTTATGTATTTTAGTTGCTTAATCTGATGTTGTGATATGAACTGGAACTTTTAGCGAAGTGTACATACAAATGTACGAAGCAAAGAAATATGAATGTGAATCATAATATGTTTAATGAATCCTATATGAGAATTATAATCTTTTTGATTTGATATTGTAAAACATTTTCATTGAAAACATGCTTGATAATTTAAATAAAATTTCCTACACTTTTGCTTTTGTTGTTATTTATTTGTATACAAAGAAATCTGTTGATGATGTTAAAATTTGTCACCAACATGAACTATTCATCATGATTATGATAGATACATGCCCACCGATTGCTGAGTGTTTAGCGTTCCTGACTCATGAGCTGTGGGTCCCGGGTTCGAATCCCAGTTCGGCCATGGATGTTACTTTCTCTCTGTGTTTCTGTCTTTTCTTCTGTGATAATGTATGAATGTGGCCCACTTTATAAACGGGTTTGTGGTGGTATGGCGCGGGCAACGCTACTCGCTTCCGTGACTTGGTTCACAGGTGCCCGCTGGGTAACGACAAATGAGTACCAGTTTCTGGCCTTGTTGTGACCTAGGGTTCGTCACCCAAGTGCCCAACGTTGGAAAAGAATGATATATAAATAAATTAATCATTATTAATCTATATAATATTTTAAATAAAAAATGCTACTACGTTTAATTTTTTTGCATTAGTTGAATTTTTCTGCGATAAATATCAACAATCATATCTAGGAAGTTTAAAAATGATAGATCTTATTTGACATATTATTTCAAGTGAGGGTTATAGTTACAGACCCTCAAAGACAGTGTAATAATAAAGAAAACAGCAAATATAGCAAAGTTTGGTACAATTTTTTCGTCATTAGGAAAATTCATTAAAACAACGATTAATCGACAAATATGAACTAATATTCGTAAGAAAACTTGGCATAAGTACCGTATTATCCAGGATGACTAATTCTGAGTTTATTGATTTTTTCCCTTTTTTTTTTTTGCGGATTTTCTTATGCATCTGACAACCTGGTTTTTATTATATCATAGATATATAGACCTATAAAAATTATGCAGAAGTTTTTATTTTGTTAACCTTAATATTCACGTCATCACGCACGTCACAATACGTCATCTTGGAAACATTTGTTCATCACCAAAAAAATTCAGAATTTGGAATCCTGGATTATACGGCACTTGTGCTGAAAGTTTAATTAAAAATTGCTTACGGTTTATGAAAATGAAACATAAGCAATTTTTATAATTATTTTCTTTAGCTATTATTGCTGACTAAATAGAAAAGGCGAAGCTATTATTTAATTAATATTAATAACTAACTAATATTGATCAATAGAAACATAAAAAATTTTCCATGACTTGAATGTTTTCATCATAAGAAGAAACAGTCTTTTATAAGTAATACAAGAATGGTTTTATTGAACACAGTAACAGAAAAATGTCCTCAGACTTGATTTGTCATAACCTTCGGAGGAGATGTTTCGAATTTTCCTAAAAGTTCACCTTAAAAGTATTGAAGTGTTTTTATTAACATTCATTTTAATACTGTTTGTAATAATTCGTTTCTATTAACATTCCTTAAGCAATATTAAAGGCCTCACTTAATAGTTAGCAGAAGTATATGGTAGATCAATGTAATTTTTATGAAATTTTTGATTCGCAATATCTTAATTAGAATCTATTAAAATTCTATTTGTCACATAAAACAGAATTTTCAAAATCGTAAAGAAAACTTCGATATTATAATTGTTGAACTAATATGCATTTCTTTATAAATTAATTATTATATACATTTCTGGCCACCGTAAATACAACACCCTGAAGGAAGCATGCAAGAAACATGAAATTTACAGTGTGCATTAACGGAAGGCAGATATGCAAATGATTAGAATTTCAGCGCAGACGCACACCACGCGTGCCTGTGGCGCCACTTCAAAGCGATATTTAAGGATGGGAGATTTCGACAATTTCAAGTTCAGCAATTGTGTTTTTCTTGTGGTTTTTTTAAAAAAAAGTTCAATTATGCCTCGTAAAAAAAGCGATCAGTTTTGAGCAATATCCGAGTTCGGCAGAGCAAAGATAATGGCCTACTGAGATTGTTGATTACCTTTCAGGGAAATCGTTAGTCGTTTTAGATGAAACCAAGCAATTGTAATGTATATAAGTGATCGTTAGATGCAGGAGAGTATGACGAACCAATGTGTTCCATCGCATCCACCTAAGTGGACCACTTCACGTGATAACAGGTAAATTGTGCGCATGGCAGTGATGGATCGCTCAGCCACATCACGAACCATAGCACAGCACATTCAGTCTGTAACGCATCATCCAGTGTCTGCGCGTACCATTTGAGACCATTTATAGCAGAGTTGTCCGTCCGCAAGACGCCCATTGCTCCGTCTACCCTTGACGCAGAACCACAGACGTCTCCGCCGCCAATGGTGCGATGAAAGAAGGATGTAGACTGCAGAATGGAATGAAATTGTCTTTACTGAGGAGTCACACTTCTGTCTGCAACATCCTGATGGCCGCATTCGAGTCTGGAGACACCGTGGAGAGAGAATGCTGAGCAGCTGCGTTAAGCACCGCCACACTGCTCCAGTACAAGGTATTATGGTATGCGGCGGTATTGGATATCACTCTCGCATTCTCCTAGTACACAATGCCGGTACTTTAAGCAGCCATCGCTACATCCCCCAGGTGTTGGAGCTAGTTGTCCTTCCTTATCTTCGAGACTTGCCCACAGCCATATTTCAACAGGATAATGCGCTACCACAAGTGACACGCATTGCTTAAGGGTTCGCCATATGAAATTGTTTCTCTGACTGGTTTGCCTAGCCGACTAGCTTTCCAGATCTTTCGCCGAAAAAAACTATGAAGTCCATGGTTGTTCAACTATTGACCCAGGTTACATTCCCAGCTGCCACATCCTATCAACTTTGGAACAGAAGCTGCTTAATCTTCTATACCCCAAAAACGCATCCAAAGTCTCTTTGAATCAATGCTGAGGCGTGTGGCAGTGATTGTCAGAATCAAACCTCAAAGAAGTCTATAAATTTAATACTTTGATACTTGGTCAACATATTATCCACAAAATAAATTTTGTTGAGATGTTTCTTGTCTTTCTTGGTGTTGCAATTGGGTAGCCAGCAGTGTATAAATGTATAACAATAAACTAAATATTTATAACTTACATTTCTGATAACTATTTTTAAAATCATTTTATTATTGCACCATTTTACGTGATACCAACCATTAAATGTTTCAATACATAGTTTTGCGAAAATATGCATACATATATCATTTAAAAAATAATTTGCAATTAATGTATAAAGTATATTAGATTGGTTTGGTATTAATATTACCAAGTACTATAAGTAGTATTTTGCTTATAGCTCAACAGTCATTTTTGTATACGAAAGTTTGATTAACAGCTTAAGAGAATTTTGAACCATTGAAGCACTCATAACCGAGATAGTAATAACTCTTCTATGAGTAACAGTTCATCAGTTAAAAACCATTATACACATTTAGTTAATTTTCATATCTTAAGATTTTCACTATCTGCTGTAAGAAGTTACTTGCGACGCAGTTTTATACAAGAGACGTTTAAGAAACAAAAATATTCATGTAATTATAAAAAAATACTTAATGTTGGAATTAAAATAATACGCTAATTTACATATGAATCAGAATATTGGTAAATTGCATATAAAATTGTAATTCAATGAATTGGCAACGCATAATAATAAATCCGCATAACGGCGAAATATGGGAAACGAAGAAGCAGTCACATCTGACAGGAAATATATAACTGTCATAAAATTTGGACATTAGAAAATTTAGACTAAAATAAATACAAGAAAATTCAAAGAATTAGATACATAATTTTAAAAATATAAACAGTAACTTTATAGAGCTTTCTTTAAAGAATTTTTTTTCTTGAGTTTTCTTTCTCTATTTCGTGGTTAGCTTTTTAATAAGGCCCAGAATTATATAAATTGTATTGGCTATCATTAAAAATATGTATAAAAGTAATAATATAATTTAGAAATAAAAAACGGGCCATGGTACTCTAGTGGTTTTCGATTCCCAATGCCGCGATAGACCCACCGAGTACATTTGATTTACGTGCTCGTTAAATCTGAGGAATCGAAAATTCTGTGGTCGGTCGTTGAGCAGCTACCATGAGTGCAATAGTTGGGAAAAAATTTCCTGCCCCTTCAGATAAAAGCCGACATTGTGGGAGTAGATCCTCTAGTGGTGCCATCTATCGGAAGATTTAAAGAACAAAGTCGTACTTTCACCATCGTGGTGCTCTGATTAAAAACGAAAGACACCCTACTGACTTAAATTCGCATAGCCAAGGCGAGCTTGGTTTGTCCGAGTGTCATAAGTAACAACAACAAAAATAAAAAACTAAAAAAAAAAAAATACAAGATATTTTATGCGACTAATTAGTTAAAAATATTATGATGTGACGAAAAATTCAACAAAAATTTGGTACGCACAGAGGATCAATTATTGAAAATTATAGGAAGAATAAACACTGATTTTTAAAATTATTATTATATTTTTATATGTAAATGTGCCAATAAACTCTCGCTGTAAGAAACTGTTATTTATAATAAAAATATATATACATTATTTCCAGAAGTTTTTGTACTAACAAACGAATTCCTCCATATACTTTATATGAGCGAAATCACTAGATGGTTAAGAAATCTTGTGGAGAATAAAATCCCCTTCTAAGCGCAAGAGCATCTACTTTAGAGAAACAAAATGTATCAAAACCAATGTGTTTTCCTTCAAGGAAAATAATAGGAAAAGAATATTTAGTAAATTTTTCATAAAAATATTCTAACACGTATTATACATTTTTCTTGAAATATTTGTTCAAATTTACTTGCCATAATAATTAAAATCAAATGGAGAATTATATCAAATATTTCTTGAAACATATCGGTATTCCTTTTATGTAAGGTATTCTCAATAAGAAGTTATTTATAAAGGGGAGAGGGAGAGAAAAACTTCTGCCTATTTATTTCCTAAGTATTTCACTTAGGAAAGACAACAAGAAGACATCGATAATGCTAGTTTTTTTAATTCTATAAAGATATATATATATATATATATATATATATATATATATATATATATATATATATATATATATATATATATATATATATATTATATACCCGAAAAATTTATATTGACTAAGGAAAAACACTCGGCTTGGTTCTAACTTCTGATGTGAAAGTACAACACTGCAGAAAAGTTAAAGACGATGTCAAATTTCTAGAAAATGAATTTTAATGTCCCATAAAATAAAAAAGCCTTCTTTATAGAATTAAAAAAAACTAGCGTTATCGATGTCTTCTTGTTGTCTTTCCTAAGTGAAATACTTAGGAAATAAATAGGCAGAAGTTTTTTATATATATTATATATATATATATATATATATATATATATATATATATATATATATATATATATATATATATATTATATATATATATATATATATATATATATATATAATATATATATATAATATATATATATATATATATATATATATATATATATATATATATATATATATATATATATATATGTGGGGGACGGTGTCTAGGGGTAATGATGTATTTAAAAAGAGATGATGGGCCATAATTGAAACAAAATTAATTTATTAAAGAAAGTATTAAAATATTATTAAGAACTATTAGGTTATATCTAACTTACTATTTACAATATTTACATGTTTAAAAGAAATAAGTAGACAGCAGCATCATGGCTGACTTACTAACTGCGTAGTAGTTTCTTTGTCTCCATTTCGGGAGAAAACAAATTCGCGGCCTATCCTCTCGGAGTTCAATTAGCAGAGTGCCTTACTTTCACAGATGTTTCTCTTACATCTACAATCAACACGAGTCTGCTCGATGCTGCCATCTATTGACATATGTTAATACGAAAATATAATCCTACAGACTCGGCCATCCTGCAAATCACTGGCCTCAGTGATTATCATAATTTCAAACAATTACAAAATGAGACAATGATAAAAATGAAATATTTTCACAAGTATAATAATTAAAATATAAGCAAGTTAAAGTCTCTATTGCTATAAGCAAAAATGTTCATTATATCAATCTAAATTGAAAATATCATCTGCAAATGGCTAATATTTTATATTTACCAAAAGGAAAAAAATACAAAAGTAACATTAAAATAAGACTCACATTATACAATAAAATTCTATAAATGATAACTGCTTATTTTTCACCCTGGCGAATAAAATTTCATTAAATCCGCGGATGAGGTTGTTCGGTTAGGACCTTCATGAGAACCTATTTTTTCCAACTCATACCTATCCTTAGCATTTGCTTTGACTACTCGGTATGGTCCTAAAAACTTAGGTCTTAGTTTTAAACCTGTCCCGAATTGTGTCCTTTGAATAACCACCAAGTCTCCTTTCTGGTACACTGGGGCTTTCTTGCGTTTCTTATCGTACGTCTTCTTGTTCTCTGCCTGGATCTTTTGGATGTTTCTTTTCGCATCTTGCCGTAATAGATTTCTCTGTTCTTGCAATTCTTCCATTACTTCTTCCATTAGTAAGTTTCGTATGTGAATGTCTTCTTTATTTCTCATTGTTATACCAACTAATAATTCAAATGGAGACCATTTTGTACTTCGGCTGGTGGTGCTGTTAAGGATTCGCTGCAATTTATCCACGAACTTGTACCATTTAGTGGGATCTTCAATTGATAGTTTAGTCAAAACGGGTATAAGAGTACGATGAACTCTCTCAACTTGACCGTTTCCACGAGGTACTCCGGTGGCAATTTGGAGATGTTGTATATCCTCTTCTGTGCAATAATCACTAAATGCTTTGGAGGTGAATGCTGAACCTCTGTCCGTTATTATCCTTCTAGGATTACCGAATGTCTTTTGTTGTAGTTTTAATTTTTCAAGAGCATCTTCTGCTGAAGTTGATTTGACAGGGTAAAGCCAAGTGAATTTGGTAAACGCATCTACGATGGTGAGAATATGCTGATAGCTTTTGTTGGTTGATGGCAAAGGACCAATAAAATCAACGTGATAAGTACTTAAAGGTACATCTTCTTTTGGAATAGGATTTAGAAATCCTTCTTTTTTACCACTCTTTTTGTTTGACAATATACAAGGTACACAATTTAAAATTACGTTTTGTATTCGTTTATCCATATTAGGTATGAAAAATTCTCGTTTGATTATTTCCTTCGTCTTCGCAGTTGAAAAATGTCCCTCTTCATGAGCCGCTTTGATGACCCCTGTCTGCATGGCCTCTGGTACAACGATTAGTTCTCGACCATTTACATATTTGTACAGAATGTCGTTTTTAAGGAAAAATCTGAAGTGTCGTTGCAATCGATTAAGGACTTCCAACTTTGGATGTTTTCGTCATTCTGCTGGGCTAATTTCAGTTTTGCAGTAATAGTGTCATTCGTAATAATGGAAACTGGATATCTGCTCAAAGCATCTACATGTTGCATTCTTTCACCCGGTCTATGTATAATTTCGTAGTCAAATTCTTCTAATAGTAGGGCCCATCTTGCTACTCGAGTTATTAAATCTTTCTTATCCATTGTTTTTTGAAATGCTGAACAGTCCGTTACAATTTTGAAATGATTACCTAACAAATAAGTTCTAAATTTCTTTAAAGCGTTAACTATAGCAAGGACTTCTAGTTCGTAACTACTATATTTCTCTTCCGCTGGAGTTGTTTTTTTTGACATATACTGAATAGGATGTAATTTTCCGTCATCACTTTTCTGTAATAAAACGGCGCCATATCCGTGCTGGCTTGCATCCGTATGTAATTCTGTTGGTTTTCCTTGTGCGAAAATTTTTAGAACTGGACTTTCGGTTAATAAACTTTTCAAATGATCAAATGCTTTAATTTGAGGTTGTTCAAATACAAAAGAATTTTCTTTTTTCATCAGGTCGCTTAAAGGTTTGGCTATTTTGGAATATGATGGAATAAATTTACGGAAATAACCGGTCAATCCCAAGAAACTTTGAACTTGTTTTACTGTTGTTGGTACTGGAAACTTCTTGACAGCTAGAGTTTTTGCAACTGAAGGGCGAATAGTTCCATTTTCGATAATGTGACCTAAAAATTCTACTTTTCGTTTTAAAAATTGGCATTTCTTGAATTTTATTTCTAAACCATATTTCGATGCAGTTTCAAATACCTTTTTAAGTTTTTCTAGACCTTCCTTTTCATCTTTCGATGGGATTATCAAATCGTCCATGTAAATTATAACGATGCCTTTCCTCATGAGTTCTCGAAATATGCTGTACACATATCTTTGAAATACGCTCGGACTGGTACTGAGACCGAATGGTACTTTATTGAATTCAAATTGTCCATCTGGAACAACAAAAGAAGTGAATTTTCGACAATCTTCATCTACATCAACGTGAAAAAATCCATTTTTCAAATCTAATGTAGTATATACATTTGCTTCCTGGAGTTTATCTAAAACGACTTCTATTAACGGCAATGGAAACCTATCTTTAACCAATTTTCGATTTAGTTTTCTATAATCGATGCATAATCTATTAGTACCATCTTTCTTTTTAACTAACACAATTGGACTTGCATATTCCGATGAGCTTGTTCTTATTATTCCTTGTTCTAACCATTCGTCGATTTGCTGATTTACTGCTTTATTTTCTGGAAACGATAAACGGCGAGCATGTTGATAAACTGGTATGTCATCTTTTAAGATAATTCTCATAGAGACGTCTGTTTTTTCGGTCTTCTTTGGTTCATAGTTCGAAATTAATTTCAACAATTCTTGCTTTATTCGTCGGTCTTTAATATTTTCCAAATCGATTTCATCGTCTGTTTTTACTTCGCTTACCGGTGAATTTATTAACCAAGTATTTTCACGTTTATGAACTTTAGTACCTTCTTTGGTAAATTCAAGTGAAGCGTGTTCTAGAATATCTGCACCTATGATAGCTTGAAAATTTAGACGAGATTTCGGTACTACGTGCCACATAAGAGTGTATTTTTCTTCGTCTATCTCCACTTCCTGTTGGAATGAACCTTTGGTTTCTACCTGACCTCCTAAACCTGACAGCATTATTGTTTTATGTGTAAGCTCTGAGGGTTTGACAATTCCTCTACTCAAATCTTCGCGTATGAGTGAGACCGAACTTCCAGTATCGATGAGAGCTTGAAAACTTTTTTCTTTCATAATTATGCATTTTGTCTTCATTCCTCCTTTAAGGGTAAATGAGCAGTTCTGCACAGGCGGAGTAGTAGGCTTATTTTTGCCGCGTTTGGGACAATTTATGGCATAATGTCCTGGTGCTTTGCAATGGCTGCAGTAAATAACTTTCGTTTTTTCGGCGTATCTATTACGATGATCTAAATTAAACGATCTTTTCTCGAATCTGTCATTTCGTGAATATTCTGCCTTTGGCGAATTGTATTCAAAATTTCTCGTTCCTTTAATATCATATCTACTCTTAAATGGTGAATAGCTTGATTTCGGTTTCAGAGTTCTTCGAACATCTTCATATTCTTCGAATCTCTTCGCCAGTTCCGTCGGTGTGTTTATCTTGGACCATTCATCTATGAGGTGTTCTTGAATTTCAGGAGGTGCTTTTCGTTTCATCTGATCTGCTATGATCAGATCGCGTAACTCATCGTAAGTCGATATTTTTAACCCTAGTGTCCACCCGTCAAAGTAAGTTTGCAGTTCATGGTGAAAATCTTCCCATGTTCTTTCGGCGTTCTTCTGATGAGACATAAATAACTGGCGTAGCTTTTCCGGAGATAATTTAAATCTTTTTAACAGTAAGTCTTTGACGTGGTCATAATCGTTGGCTTGGTCCGCCGGCTCCCTTGCAATCATATGGGCTACCTCAATGGGTATTAGACCTAGAAGCTTCTGCACCCAATTTTGTTTCGGTAAAAACGTTAGTTCTGCATGTCGCTCGAAAAGGGTTAAGTTGAGACTAATGTCGTCTTTCATATTGAATTTGTGAAAATTCTCGTACACGGGCTTATTTGACGATGAAATATTTATCGCTGGATTTTCCGGAATTATATTTTGTTGGACTTGAATTCGTAATTTCTCGAGTTCGTGCGCTTCTCGACGCTTTTGGTCTTCACGCTCTTCTTGGCGAATTTTGTTTGCTCTTTCTTCGGTTTCACGAAGCATTTTTTCTTCCTTTTCTGCAATCTCACGACGTGTCCGTTCTTCTTTCTCTGCGGTTTCACGACGTGTTCGTTCTTCGGTGATGCTAATTAACAACATTTTCGTATCTTCTTCTACGTAACCAGGGTCAGTTATGATAAGTTCTTTAAGTTTTGGCTTTGTCGTGGGTGTATCTACAGTTAGACCTAACTCACCTGCTAATTCTATTAAATCTTCTTTTTTGTACTGTAGTAAATACGCCATTTTAGTGGTCATTCAGAGAATCAATTAATTTGCTTTTTAACAAAATAAAACCTTTTACTTATTTAGAAAGTGCTTAGATCAATTTTAGTTTGAAACCTTTCAAAATAATTCAAATATAAAAAATAAAATGCAATATAGTATATAATTTCTTAATATAAAATAATCAATTACCTGAAAATTCTGGCACTGAAAATATATAAATGCACTGAGAATGAAAATATAAAAACAAACTATCTTGGATTTTGTTTAAAAATGAAAAATAATTTAACACAGTATACAATATATATAAAATAATAATATGCTATTAATATTTATGCATGCACCTTTAGTGGTCATTCAGAGAATCAATTAATTTGCTTTTTAACAAAATAAAACCTTTTACTTATTTAGAAAGTGCTTAGATCAATTTTAGTTTGAAACCTTTCAAAATAATTCAAATATAAAAAATAAAATGCAATATAGTATATAATTTCTTAATATAAAATAATCAATTACCTGAAAATTCTGGCACTGAAAATATATAAATGCACTGAGAATGAAAATATAAAAACAAACTATCTTGGATTTTGTTTAAAAATGAAAAATAATTTAACACAGTATACAATATATATAAAATAATAATATGCTATTAATATTTATGCATGCACCAAAATTTCATTGCATTTCTTTCTTATTTTTATATGAAGGCTTTAAAATATAAGTGAAAATAAAACTGAAAGATATAAGCATAAAATATGTTTCACCACAAATAAATAAAATAAAATAATCTCTCTTGAATACCAAAAAAAATAAAATTAATGCAGTAAGAGAATCGGTTGTTTTGAAAAATGGAATCATTAACAGACAGAAATATTATCAAGAAACTTAAATCACTTGAACGAAACGTTGCATCTGGACGATTGCCAAATCATTAGTCACTCAAATTTGAAAATAAACTCTTGCACTGGTATTGCTATAAAAAATAGATCGTAGTTCTGAGTCAGCAAAAATGCAATAAATTGAAAGAGGATTATAAATGTATGGGTAAAACTGTTAGATACGTTTGAATTGTTAAATATTGGAGCTGATTCTTGATTTTATCACACACATTGAACTGAACGCGCACAAACACAAATTTCACTTGAAGCACACTTTTTTGATGATGTTCTCGATGATGTATTTCGACGGTATTTTCGGAGAATTTTTTTTTTCGGCACTCACCACTCGCTAACGTAGGTGTGGTTTTTCTTTCGTAGCTCGATTCGTAGATTTTTATCGCTGGTTTTTCACTAGGTCGAAACTTTGCTGGGATGATTTGCTTTTGACGCGATTCGTTGGGTTTCGCTGGAGACACTCTTTCTATTCGATGAAATTCGCTGGAAATTCGCAGGAGAACCGGTGTTGAGGAATTGGGAGCGCTTCGCGATCAGTTGTCGCGCGGTTGACTCTCAATTTGCAGGATTGTTGCTCGATGAGTTGTGTCGCCGGATTGTCGCTGGATCTCAGAGATTGTGGTTTCGCTGGATCGTCGCTGGGTCTCAGAGATTGCGGTTTCGATGTTTCGCTGGATTCGATGTGGCTCTGCTTCGGAGATTCTCGTAGTTAAATTCGCTGGTTCCGGAGCTGTTTGTCGATTTTGCTCTGCCCAGTAGCTTTGTCCAGTGGCTCTGCCCAGTAGCTTTGTCCAGTGGCTCTGCCCAGTACTGGGTATTCGATGAAGATAATTCGATGAAAACTCCGAGAGGTTAAAATTTTAAAATTATAATTCAAAATTAAATTTTATCTGAAATTCATATCTCGGCCTGAACCCCCAAAATTTGTGGGGGACGGTGTCTAGGGGTAATGATGTATTTAAAAAGAGATGATGGGCCATAATTGAAACAAAATTAATTTATTAAAGAAAGTATTAAAATATTATTAAGAACTATTAGGTTATATCTAACTTACTATTTACAATATTTACATGTTTAAAAGAAATAAGTAGACAGCAGCATCATGGCTGACTTACTAACTGCGTAGTAGTTTCTTTGTCTCCATTTCGGGAGAAAACAAATTCGCGGCCTATCCTCTCGGAGTTCAATTAGCAGAGTGCCTTACTTTCACAGATGTTTCTCTTACATCTACAATCAACACGAGTCTGCTCGATGCTGCCATCTATTGACATATGTTATTACGAAAATATAATCCTACATATATATATATATATATATATATATATATATATATATATATATATATATATATATATATATATATATATATATATAGATAGATAGATAGATAGATAGATAGATAGATAGATAGATAGATAGATATAAAATTGTTTACCTGAATATGAATTATTGTGATATATTGTAATTTATTTACAAGAACTCAGACATATTTTTTCTTTTTAAGAAAAACAAACTTATTCCATAGTTTGTTAAATATATACACAAATAAATTAAATATGTGTGTGCATTTAAGAAATTTAACATACACAACAACAATAAGACACATGTGGAAAAGCTGATTGTCTAATTCCATCTTTAAAGTCTGATTGTCTAATTCCGTCTTTAAAGTCTTGTTCTCCAGTATAGGTCAGTTACTTTATTAAAAGTTATTGATAAATATTTGGAATATGTGTACAGTAAGACCCCTTGTTGCAACTATGTGTCCATAGAGGGCGCACGAATATCTTTGTTTACAAAGAGAATAAGATTCTGCGCCCAGCGATGTAGATGTTCATTGTCTTGTTCCATGTCTTGTCCTGTTTAAGTATGTCCTATGTTAATAAAGAAATTAAAAACCTGCTCAAGGTAAGTTTATTTAGAATTTGAATTTATTATTAAGATAAATTTATAAACATGATTAGCAATAAGAAAATTTTATTAGAAAAATATTACATGGTGCTGAAAACGCGGAAAACCAGTTATTAGGATTTAAATTATGAATTTTACTTTTTATTTAATGTAAATAAGTAACAGAATACAGCAGTATTTGATTTCATTATTTGTTTTTGTCTTGCATGAGAATATATTTATATTATTGCTTGCACAATATATTTGAAATTAAATATGTTGTCGATCGAATCAAGCGAAACAGCAGTTGCTTTAAATCTTGATAAATTGAAAAGAAAACGTTCAACAATTAGGGGTTTATTAACAAGAATATTAAATAAAGTTAATGAGCAGCTCGAATTAGAAATTGTTGATAAAGCGACTTTAACGAACTTTTACAACAATTATGTGAAAAGTCAGAGCTAATTTATGAATTAGATCTACAAATTGAAAATTATATCAATGATTTAGATCTGCTAGAAGCGGAAATAATTTCGAGTCAGGAAATTAGAGAGAAGATAATTTCTACTAAATAGAAAATAAATACTTATTTGAAATCGGAACCGAAACTTTTAGGAGTAGCTAATGTACCCTTAACATTGAAAAACGAAATTAATGTAAGACTACCAAAATTAACTATAGAACCATTTTCTGGTAAATACGAAAATTGGCAAGAATTTTGGAGTCAATTTGAAGGATCGATACATGAAAATAAGAATTTATCGAATACGGATAGATTTAGCTACTTAAAATTATTTTTAAAAGGTGAAGCTTTGGTTTCAATTCAGGGCTTAACTTCAACAGAAAATAATTATTATACTGCTGTAAAGTTACTAAAGGAAAGATATGGGCAAAAAAATATCATTGTTAGAACTCATATAAATGTATTATTAAATATGCGTCCTGTAAAATCATGCGGCCAGTTAAAAGAATTGCGCCAGCTGTGCGATACATGTTATGTTCAAGTTCGCTCACTTGAAGCCGCTGGAATACAATTAAATAATTATGGTAGCTTGTTATTTCCTATCTTATTAAAATTGTTGCCAGAAAATATAGTTTTAGAATACAATAGATATAATAAAAATGATGATTGGGATTGCTTAAAACTTTTACAATTTTTAAGAAATGAAATCGAAAACAGAGAAAAAACTATTTTATTTCGTGATACAAATGAACTGAAAGACCAGTCATACTCAAAGGGATACCCGAAGTATTTCGCAGCGAAAGGTCATAATTCTTTTCGCCCCACACAAAAATACAAACAACAAAATGCGACTGCGCTGGTGTTAAATGTCGGAACCGAAGAAAAGGAGGGGGAATGCGAATTTTGCTAGAGTGACATCCCAAATAAACATAGTAGTAAAGAATGTGTTAAGTCTATTCTCGAGAGGAAAAACGCCTTAAAACAGAAGGGGAAATGTTTTTTTATGTTTTTAAAAGAAACCACACTGCGTATAACTGTTTTTCGAAAATGCGGTGTAATAGTTGTAAGGGGAAACATAATAGTTTATTACATGAATATATTAATAAAATTGATGTGAAATCGGATACTGCTGTCACTTCTGTTTAAGAAGAGGACAAAATTAATAATATTTATTTGCAAACCGCAACTGTAAATATTGTAGGAAATAATGGAAATAAGAAATTTCGATGTTTGATAGATAATGGTAGTTGCCGATCTTTTATCCTTGATCTAAAGAGTTAAATTTAAAAATAGTGACAAGAAGAGTTAAAAATTTATACGTTTGGTTCTCTGAACCAGTTATAGAAAAAAGAAATAAAGTGAGAGTTGAAATAAATTGTCCCTTTATGCGAAAACATGTAGTTATCGAAGCTTTAGAAACACCGAATATTAGCAATGCTCATATAAGTGCATCTGCAAAAGATATAATTATACAGTGTAAGAAAAAGAGAATAAAAATAGCGGATCAAAGCTTCAATGAACGGCATTTACAGCTTTCTTTGTTAATAGGCAGTGATTATTACTGGAAAATTGTGACTGGTAGAGTTCGTAGATTGTCAGGAACTTTAGTTGCATGTCAAACAATGTTCGGCTGGACGATTAATGGTTCAGTTGCTACATCAAATAGGATGATTACACAGCAGTCTGCTAACGTTATGAAAGTAGCTGTTCATACAATAGGAAGCAATCTAGATGTCGAATCTAACATGATATTGCGTAAATTTTGGGAGATTGAATCAATTGGAATTAAAAACGAAAGTAATAATACTGATAAGGAAAACGAAATTTTAAATCAGTTTAAAAAATCCATTAGTTTAAAAGATAACCGTTATCAAGTTAAACTAACCTTTAACGAAAAGGTTGAGGAGTTGAAAGACAACTATGAAATAGCCTTTAACAGACTTAATAATTTAGCTAGGAAGTTTAGGAGAAATCCAGAATTTTTTAAAAGATACCAAAGAATTATCGATGGTTATACCTTGAAAGAGGAATAGCGGAAGAAGTTTCTGATAATCCCGAGAAAATATCATTTTACCTTCTACATCAAGGAGTACTTAGAGAAGATAAGGCTACAACAAAACTACGCGTGGTATTTGATGCTTCCGCTCATGCCACAAATTCCCTTTCATTAAATGAATGCTTAGATGCGGGACCAAATCTTAATCCAGAATTATTAGGAATATTAATTAACTTTCGACAACATAGAATTGCATTTACAGCGGACATTGAAGAAGCATTTTTGCAGATCATACTTTCACCTGAAGATTCAGATGCAGTTAGATTTCTTTGGTTAAATGGGGAATTAGAATATAAAATTCTCAGAATGACTCGAGTTATTTTTGGAGCAACTTGTAGCCCATTTTTGTTAGCAGCTACACTTAAGCATCATGCTGAAAGTTTCAGAGATAATTATCCAGTTGTTAGTGATTTAATTGAAAATTGTATGTATGTTGATGATTTAATAAGTGGTGCAGACAGTGAAAAAGAAGCATAAAAATTAAACAAGACATGAAAAGGATTTTGCAAAAGGCTAGTTTTAACATGAGAAAATGGAAAACAAACTATGTTTCCTTACAGCAGAAATGGGACGAAGAAGAAAACCCTGGTCTAACGCCATTAACAGATTGTGGCAAGGTCTTAGGATATTATTGGGATAGTAGAAAAGATACATTAAAGATTCCAGTACCAGAGGTTACCATACTGAATCCAGATGAAGAAATTACAAAGAGATTTATATTAAAAGTAATTGATAAACTCTACGATCCTATAGGATTTATTAATCCATTTACTGTTACGTGTAAAATCCTTATGCAGGAATGCTGGATTACTGGATATGAGTGGGATAAAGCATTACCGTCAGACATTAAAAAAAGATTTAAAAGATGGTGTGAGGAATTAAATAATTTAAAGGAAATTCAAATTGAAAGACATTTCTTTAAAAGTAACAGCATTAAGGGGATATCTGACATTCAATTGCATTGTTTCAGCGATATTAGTATTAAAGCTTATGGTGCTGTCGTTTATATTAGGTTTATTGATAATAATGAAATAAAAACTACATTTGTTTCATCAAAATCTAGAGTTGTTCTCTTAAAAAAGATGACTCTTCCGCGTTTAGAGTTAATGGGTGCTGTAACAGGTTGTAGGTTAACGAAATATATCTTGCATAAAATTAATTTGGAAGTAAATAACTGCTTTTATTGGACTGATTCTACGATAGTACTTCATTGGGTGAAAGGAGATGCTAAAAGATGGAAACCATTTGTTTGCAACCGAATAATTGAAATTTAAGGCATTATTGATCCCTCATCATGTCAAGGGGAAGAAAATCCTGCTGATGTTTTAACGAGATGTGAAAACTCTTTAATGTTGAAAAAAATCGAGCATGGTTCAATGGACCTTATTGGCTTTCTGAGGAACGTAACCATTAGCCTACAGCGTATCCAGACCCAGAAATGAAGATAGCTGAAGAGGAAAAGAAGAAGAAAAAATGCATAATTTTACAAGCTATTATTTGTATTGAGTCAAATACTAAGGACTTATTGGAAATATACAAAAACTTTGAGTTACTGCGTGGATCAAAAGATTTATTTTTAACTTGAGAAATAAAGGGAATAAAAAAGAAGGACCACTGACAGCTGAAGAGTTGAATGATTCCGAAATTTATTGGATTAAAAGAACACAAGAGAAAGAATTTTCTACAGAAATAAAAAGTTTAAATTCTAACCAAAAGTTACCAGTTTCTTCAAAAATAGCCTTGTACAAATCATTTCTTGATAATAATGGACTGATTAGAATAGGTGGGCGATTACAATTTTCAGACTTGAGTTATGAACAGAAACATCCTTTGTTGCTGCCTGGTAAGGACAGGTTCACTGAATTAATCATTCGCAGATGTCACGAAAACACTGGGCACGCTGGGTTATCAGAGACACTATCAGAAATGAGATTCATTGAGAGAAATGAGAAAGGTTTTTCATCCCTAAAGGCAGGCAGAGTAAAATCTTTAATATTCAAGTGCAATTTATGTAGGAAATTCAGAACGAAGCCTGCTACCGAAGAGATGTCTTGTTTACCCCCAGATCGTGTGCGGGAAGCATTTCCATTCAAAACAACTGGATTAGGTTATTTAGGTCCTCTGTACATATTCGAAAATTCAGAAACGAAGAAATCATATATTTTGCTATTTACTTGCGCAGTAACACGTGCTATACATTTAAAGCTGACAACTGATATGTCAGTAGCGTCATTTTTGAGAGCATTTAAAAAATTTATATCCCGTCGAGGACTATGTAAAACAATATATTCAGATAATGTGAAAACTTTCATTAAAGTGAAAAGAGATTTTAATCTTTTAAATGAAACTTTAAGCAAAGAAGAATGCCGAAATTATTTTAGTGAACGAAGAATAACTTGGAAAAGCATCGTAGAAAAGGCAGCTTGGTGGGGAGGATTTTGGGAGAGACTTGTTCGCTCGGTGAAGACCTCCCTCAAGAAAATTTTAGGAAAAACATCTCTAAATTATTTGGAGCTTGAAACCACGGCCGTAGAAGTTGAAGCCATCTTGAACTCTAGACCAGTCTTTCCCAAAGTGGGCGATAACGCCCCTTGTGGGCGTTTGAGACCTAGAGGGGGGCGTTAAAGGGCCCAGAAAAAAATGGGGGGCGTTGACGTGGGTTAGGGGGTGATGGTAGATTTGTAATTTGATTTACTTTATATTTTAAATTTCACTAGAATTAAAACCTACCTACTACACAATAACGAATACTTAGTTTATATTCCTACCCTGTATGATGGTATAAAAACTTGATGTACCCTGTATGATGGTGTAAAATGACGAAAAGCATACAGCTGTGTAAATGCATGAATTGCCAAATGTGGCAAACATTCTGGGTTGAAAAGTCTAACTGCGGGAGCCGGTGCACTTATGATGTTGTGCTCCGTAGATTTACTGTCCGTTTTCGTTTGCAGAAAACTTCAGCGCTTTTACGCATGCGTCAGGTCTACTTCGAGTTCATCAAAAAAGGGTTGAGACAAAAGAGAAATGTTTACTTAACATGCGTGCTTCTGAAAAGTCGGTCTTAGGAAAAATCCGGCGTATCCATCCATCCCAGCGTATCGCAGCATTTCAGAATAGAATGGTCGACAGGTGGCGGTTTTGCAATACGAAAATAGACTGTACGTCGTAGCAATCGGCTGGTTCATCGATACTTGTCCTAACTTGCTCAGTACGATTGAGCGTCGAAAGAGATAAACGAGTTTGTGTGTGTTTGCCTTATTCCCGTCGGTGCTTGCTGTATTTAAATCCTATATAAATGCTCGCAATTTTTCTTATATTTTCATTAGTGGTTTCGCTCGCAATCTTTAAACGAGTATTTAAGTTCAACACTTTATTTACATATTTTTTTTAAAAAAAGCCATGTCGCAAGCAAAAAAGAAGAAATGGCAATTCAGTGTAGAATATATTAAATATGGATTCATAGAAAATTCGACAAACTCATCTTTGCCTTTGTGCCTTCTTTGTTCAAAAACATTTTCAAACGAAGCTATAAAGCCTTGAAGACCATTTAAATAAAATGCATCCAGATAAAAAGGACAAAAATGTAGCCTATTTTCAAGATCTGGAATAGAAGTATCATGCTCAGCCAAGTGTATCAAAACTTTTTTCGATGGCTGCTAAGCAAGATGATGATGGACTTCGAGCTTCATACAATATCTTTCTGTTAATTGCTCAAACCGGTAAACCACACACCATCGGAGAAACGTTAATTTTGCCGGCGATAAAAGAAGTTATAACTACTGTGCTCCATAAACCGGCGGCAGATATAACTCGAAATTCTCCTTCGAGCAATAATTCTGTGCAAAGACGAATTGATGAAATGGCTGAAAACATTGAAGAGTCATTGTGCAATCCTCTGAAGACTAGTCAATTTTCAATCCATTTGGATGAGTCCACTTTACCAACCAATGAAGCATTGTTGTTGTCTTACGTGAGGTTCATTAAAGATGAAAAAATATGTCAAGAACTTTTACTTGCTAGAAATTTAGAGACAGACACAAAAGGAGAAACCATATTTAAAACACTGTAAAAGTTTTGTGATGAAAGAGGAATTCCCTTGAAGAATATTATATCAGCTGCTACAGATGGTGCTCCAACTATGACAGGGTGTCAAAAAGGCTTCATGTCGTACTTATAAAATAAAATTCCCGATGTGATTGCTATACATTGCGTTATATATCACGACAGCATTTAGTTGCTAGAAATTTAAGTGAACGACTGTTTCAATCATTGCAACATGTCATCAGAGCAGTCAATAAAATCCGAAACAATTCTTTAAATGACAGATTATTTAATCAGTTTTGTGTTGCTAATGATGTAGATTTCAACAGATTGATCTTTCACACAGAAGTGCGTTGGCTATCAAAAGGAAATTGTGTGACTCATTTTTACAATCTGTCTCTGTCATAGAATTATTGGAAAACAAAGACACAGCATTGCGCGAAAACCTCATCACATCAAAGAATGATATCGCATACCTGACAGATCTTTATACATTGTTTAAGGATATGAATCTCCAACTTCAAGGCGATGAATTGAACTTAATAAAACAAAAAATATTGTCGCTGCTTTCGTAGCTAAGCTGCTCTTACACAAGAAAAATATCGGCAAACGTGTGAGTTCCATGATTTTCCCAATTTATCAGTATCCTGCAACAACGACAACTTGCTCGTCTACTGCCAATATTTGGAAAATCTTCAGTGATTTCATTGAAAGATTCCAGGACATTTGGAAATTAGAAATACCAGACTGGGTGTTCGATCCTTTTTCAAATGTCCACATAGCAATATCACCACAGCTTTAAGAACTTATAGAAATGACAACGAACGGGGAAATAAAAATTAAATTTAAAAATGGCTACCAACAATTTTAGCTACAAAAGTCAATTCCGCAGTTGTACCCTGGATTGTGGTCGATCATTCAATAATTTTTGATATCATTCCCATCGTCATATTTGCGTGAAAGAGGATTTAGCACTGTGACAACGCTGCTTACTAAAAAGAGAAATCATTTACAAGTTACCAAACTTGGCGACTTACAACTGTTTTTGAGTAAAATCCCACCTGATATCAATAAACTTGTTAAAAATCATCAAATTCATCCACCCCATTAGATTAGTTTAAAAACTAAAATTGATTACCAATCTATATTGTTTCTTTTAATTTTATTAAAGCCTATTATTAATATTATAAAGTTTATAAAGTAATTGCTCTCACTGTGTGATAAAAGTTTCTAGCTTAGAATGTAAGTTTAAACACCAGAACCGACTAATATAGCACACTATAACTAAATTAATTAATGAAATTGTGGTTTTTAAGTTTTAGGAGTGTATAAAAAATGGGGGGGCAAGGAAAAATAATTGATTTTCAAAGGGGGCGGTAGATGAAATAAGTTTGAGAAACACTGCTCTAGACCATTAACTTATATAGATGAAGAAAGTGAGTCAGTGATTCTCACACCTGCTCACTTCCTGATAGGTTGATGAATATTGTCTCTTCCTGGACAATCCGTACTACCCCTTTCAACGAAAGATGTCCTCCTCAGAAAATATAAGCATCAACAAAAAATAGTGACTACCTTTTGGAATTAAGGTCTGCTCATCAATCCACTTTGAGAAAGAAAAATCCTATTTTAATAAAGAAGGACTCAATTGTTCTAATTCACGAGGATAAAGTGCCAAAGCTTATGTGGAAGTGTGGTATCGTCACAGGCGTTCATATTGGCAGAGATGGAAAGACACGATCCTGTACAGTGAGACTTCCGTCTGGGACTCATTTGAAACGTCCAATTCAATTGCTATATCCAATCGAATTTTATGAAAATTGAACTTTATGATACATTTAGCAACATTGTTTAACTTTATATTTTCTTTTTCTTTTTCAGAATTGTAGTAGAATTGCTGCTGAAATAATGAGTACCTTTATAGTTACTGTAAGCAGTATATGTATGAATGTCTCTTTATTTAGGTTTGATTTTTGATATTGTAATTAACTTTAGAAATTAATATGTAAAGCTAATATATATATATTAATTTTTACATTATTATGTTGTTACAAAGGTATATGTTATTATCACTGGAGCATAGTATTATTAGGTGATTATTATTAAGTATTGATCTTGTTTTGAAAATCTGTGAATTAACTTAATATTAATTTAGACTCTACTCTTGATGAACTTTTGAAGTTCATCGGGGGGGAGGATGTTGCAACTATATGTCTATAGAGGGCGCACTGCACGAATATCTTTGTTTACAAAGAGAATAAGATTCTGTGCCCAGCGATGTAGATGTTCTTTGTTCCATGTCTTGTCCTGTTTAAATAACTCTTATGTTTATAAAGAAATTAAAAACCTGCTCAAGGTAAGCTTACTTAGAATTTCAATTTATTATTAAGATAAATTGATAAACATGATTAACAATAAGAGAATTTTATTAGAAAAATATTACACCCCTCTTAACGAGGCGGATACGTTCTATCAAAGTTGAGCGTAATGCGAAACAGCGCTAAACGAGTCAATCTTAACATGTAAATAATGTGGTTAGGGGAAAATGGATGGAAAATTGGTTAGGTATTAAATTTACTAATGTTTTTTTAATAAAAAATAAAACCAAAATATTTATTTCTGACAAAAATAAAAACAATATAAACGAATATATATATACTTATAAAGAACAGATAAAATTCTAAGTCAGTCATATCATCCAGTCTATTCTGTGTTTCCAATTTTCTTCCTTTTTGTCAAGAAGGCATCTAATGTAGTTTGCGTTTTCTTTTTGCATTCTGTTAGAAGTTGTTGATAAGAGGATAAAGCATCTATAACACCCCGTCTTGCTTTTGAACTCCTGTCAAAATTTGGATCATTTTCAACAAAATGGTCCACAATTTCAGTTATAGAGGTCTAACTCCTTTTTAAAAACGCCATCGAAAGGTTTTTTCTCTTCTTCGAAATTACTATTATCAATATTTTTGTTTTCTTCTTGCTCAGTTTATTCCTTAAGCTCGTCATTAGAAAGACTAGCTGCTGTTTCTTGAACTATTTCTTCGACGTCTTCCACTTTTATCTCATGTAAACCGGTTTGTTTAGCTAATTCCACTATTTCATCCAGATCGACAGAGTGTCCAATGTCTTCGCTTCTACTTAAATCCGGCCAAATGTTCTTCCAAACTCCTTTTAAAGATCTTTCTGTCATCTCATTCCAAGAAAGTTTTATGTTTTCAACTGCATTCCTGATATTGTAGTTTTTCTAAAATTCTCTTATTGATTGCTTCTCTTCTCTGTTTGTTTTGTCAAACATCTGCTTAAATGTTCGCCGCAAATAATAAGCCTTAAAATTGGATGTAACGCCTTAGTCGATTAGTTGGATTAAGGCAGTTATGTTAGGCGGCAGGAAAACCACTTCGACTGGAGTGCATGTTGTTAAGTCTGATAAATTTGTTGGGTGATTTGGAGCATTATCAATTAATAGTAGTGCTCTTTTTGTTCTTTGCTTTTTGTTCAGGTTTTAAATTTTGCAATAACGTTTAACAGACTGGCAGAAATGTTCAGTGAACCAATCCTGGAAAATTTTCATAGTTATCCATTATTTTTATTAGACTCCCAAATTACAGGTAAAGTTGATTTAGATATGCCTTTCATCGCTCTTGAGTTTTGGGAGTGGTAAACTAGTAGTGGTTTTAATTTGAAATCTCCGATTGCGTTACCACCTAGTAGAAGTGTTATGCGATCCTTTGCAACTTTAAATCCTGATGTTCGTTTCTCTTCACGGGATAGAAATGTTCGTTTTGGCATTCTTTTCCAAAACAGGCCTGTTTCATCAACATTAAATACCTATTCTGGAGGATAGTTTCCTTGTTCAATTATTGTTTTTAATATTCCTGGGAATTCAGCCGCCACTTTCGTATCACCACTTGCTGCTTCTCCTGTAATCTTTATATTGTGAAGATTATTTCGATGTTTAAATATATTAAACCATCCTCGACTAGCAAAAATAGTTTTACTTATGTCACTTACCTCAGCCTGAATGTAATTAAAAATTATTCTAGCTTTGCCCATTAGAATAGATTGGCTTAATGGCATGTTGCGTTCAATTTCGTCGCCAATCCATAAAAACAGTCGTTTTTCCATTTCCTCCATAATGTTATTTCTAGAACGGAT
Organism: Latrodectus hesperus; assembly: GCA_037975125.1. Classification (NCBI taxonomy): domain Eukaryota; kingdom Metazoa; phylum Arthropoda; class Arachnida; order Araneae; family Theridiidae; genus Latrodectus; species Latrodectus hesperus. The sequence goes on from JAJQOW010001490.1 coordinate 45,872, forward strand.
AATTCTATTGCAGAGTTTGATGTAATTGCAGTTGCCGATGGCAGTATTTTTTCTTTATTCTTAAGAATTGTCCTTATTGCTGAAGTTACCAAATTCAATGCAGCACTAATTTGAGATTGATGCTCACCAGAATCTAATCTTCTAATCATTTGCATTTTAGTTTCCAGTGAAATGCTTTTTCTGATTGCATTCTTTTCTTGTTTTTTATTATCACCCATGATAAAAACTAAAGATGTTTATTTAAGCGATTATGTTTATTTAAGTC
>JAJQOW010001491.1:0-46123 GCA_037975125.1 Latrodectus hesperus
CAAAAGGAAATCCATTTTAAATGTTCACCTAAATTAATTGGCATTTTAAAAATTTGGCTACAAGCAAAATTCCCAAATAAGAATTTATCAAATCTGGAATCTATTAAATAAAATATTACAACCTTAAAAATTGTATCCAGAAAAGCGATCTATTATTAAATCTAGTAAAACACTTGTTTCCTTACAGCAAACCTGAAAGAAATCTGAAGCATTCATTGGACATTTTTTTTATCCAATGGCGGGCACACAAGGGTGACTGAACCCTATGCCACAACAAGGCCAGAAACTGCTACTCATTTATCGTTACCCAGCGAGCACCTGTGAACCAAGTCACGGAGGCGAGTAGCGTGAACCAGGGCTAGGGAAAATAAGGGCTGGCTCATCGCTTTGATGTATCGCATGCCGCCTTGTCACCGGAGAGGGGAAGAGCGTGACGTCACTGGCATCACAACTGGCTGGCATTCTCTATGCTAGCTTGTGTCTGATCAGATTTCTCATTCATTTTGGCTTGTTTTATGTTAATGTTTTCATTTTAAGCAAGAGTATTTTTTAAAGAGGAAAACATGACATCGTGTGCTGTTGCTACGTGTTCAAATATGTATCGAAATACAAAAGGAAAACACATAATATTTCATCGATTTCCAAAAGAAAATCAAATGCTTTCAAAGGAATGGGTGCAAAGATGTCGAAGAAGTGACAAAATCAACATCAAGAATGCTAGAGTGTGCAGTGAGCATTTTGATTTGAATGAATATATGGACGACATGCAAAATAGACTACTTGGTTTGCCAGAGAGAAAATATTAAAACCGACGGCTCTGCATGCGACGGCTTTAAGCATAATTCAAAATACTCCAAGAGAACAGAGACAAACGAAAGAAGAAGATTAGTAGAAGCTATTGAAAGAATTGAGTGCGTGAGTCCACATAAATTATGTGATGCAGAAAATCAGTGTGATGGTGTTATTAAGTGCCTTAAATGCAATGAATATTTAAAAAATATAGAAGAATTGGAAAAAACAATACTATGCGCAGAAAATACAGTGAAATTCCTTAAAAATGAGCAAAAAAGAAATCGAACTTCTACAACAAGAATAATTAAACGATCGAAATCAAATAAAAAATTGCTTTTAAATGAAAAACAAAAATTAAAAACGAAAATAAAATTACTTCAAAAGGAGAACATTAAACTTGGGAAGATAGTTATAAATAATTTATTCCCTTATAAGCGTGAAGATGAAGAAAATAAATTAAGAACTAAATGGTCATCTGACACTATTTCAAAATGTATTTTGATTCGGTCATTATCTTCAAAATCTTACGATTTTTGGCGAAATACGATGGGATTAAATATGCCAAGTGCAAGTACTTTGAAAAGATGGTGTTCCAAATTTAGTTGCATGCCTGGAATTCTTAAAGATGTAATGTTATTGATGAAAAAAATTGCGAAACTTTGAGCGATATAGAAAAGATTTGTTCTTTGAGCTTTGACGAAATGCGCATAGATTCGAAATGGTGTTACGACTCTTCATTGGTTGAAATATTAGGCACATTTTGTAAAGTTCAAGTTATTTTATTGCAAGGATTAATTTTCCCGTGGAAACAGCCAATATTTTTTGATTTCGACTGTAAAATGAATAAACGACGTTATCAATATTTTTTGACTGTAAAATGAATTTCTTTTGATTCTCAAGATGATGAATTAAATCGTGAATTCTTAATTAATCCCTTACCTTTATCTTGGGAAAATGAACTTGCCTCTTCCAATCAAAATTGTGATATATCTCCATTTGAAAAAGAAACTATGGTTTATGTGGCAGGTTATATTGCTTATAAAATTAAAGATAATTCACTTGGAACTATATCAAGAAATTCAGTCGATATGCCCAATCATTCCGAATGGATTCATTTAATTTCTGCTGGGGGACTTACTGTTACAACAAAAGCATGGATGGAAACTATAAAACAAACGGACATAATGTTTCGCAAATTTCATGGCGACACATTTTCTAAAGGGAAAAATGTCATAGCAACATTAATAAGTCTTCTTTTCCTACTGTAAATCGAAAGGCAATTAAGTTTTTTTGTCGCTTGAGAACATTTATACGAATTAGGTATTTAAATAGAAATGCAGCGATAGTATCTCATAATAAAGCTCAACAGAAAAACAAGAAATGGGTCAATAGTCAAAAAATCAAGATAAGCTGAAGCTAATAGGTAAATATATTTTTATATTGGTTATACAATTTTAAGTTAATTTCAATATTAATAATAATTTTTTTGGGTTTATTAAATAATAATTGCAAATTTACTAAATATTTGAGAGGCATTTGTAGTTTTTTTCACTCTGATTAAAAACAAAATAAACTTAAAAATGAAAAGTAACTATTTTGCTTAGAAATTCCAGGCAGCTTATTCTCCTTGGATGCCAGACTACGTCATCAACGGCTATTTCCGGTGACAGTTTTGGGGAGCATTTGAGCCAGCCCTTCTCTTTCCCTAGCCCTGAGCGTGAACCAAGTCACGGAGGCAAGTCACGGAGCGAGTACCCGCGCCATACCACCACAAACCTGTTTATATGGCGGGCCACATTCATACATCATCACAGAAGAAAGGACAGAGAGAACAGAGAAGGAAAGAAACATCCATGCTTGAACCGGGATTCGAAACCGGACCTACAGCTCAAGAGTCAGGAGCGCTAACCACTCAGCCAATCGGTCGGCGCATTTATTGGACAATGAGTGCAAATTGCCGCAACTCGACCCGTGACGTAATGTTAAGTCTATGGGAATTGTTCTAACTGGAATATCGGCAACTCTAATGTAGCAGGGACTTTAGCCACACATGTCCTTATCTACCATAGTCTTTATTATATTATATACTATAATTTTATATACAAGTTTCAAATTTTTATTGATGATAAATAGAATTTCTATATTCCTATTTTATTAATAATTTTCTCAATTTCAGATCAATAAAGATTAACATATTTATTAAGAAATATTACTCACATATTTCGCCAATTTTCGGATGCTGAAAAGAAAGAAATCCCTCAATAAGAATTTTTTCACTTCATTTTTATGTATCTGTACTTTAAAACTTTTAATATTGATACAACTAACCTTGAATATCAGCATACTTTGAACTATGACAGGGTCCTTGTACTGCAAACTGCGTAATAAATCCTGAAATTAAATTATATTTATGTCTTTCTGTATTTATACTATCGACCTCATAATGAAATCATTCCAATAGCACAAATAAATGAGATTATTACTATGTTTTTCATTACTTTAATAAATCACATAACACCTAAGTTTTTACATAATTAAAGAAGCTTTTGATTGTAATTTTATATTTAAAAAAAATTAATTTTTAACTAACAATGTAAGAAAAAAATGATATTTTAATGTAAAAAATATTCCATTGAAGAAGGTGCGATGCATTTTTAGAAGTTACAGCCATTGCTGTAAATTAACTCCTTAAGAACATTGCATATAAAGGGAGTAACATCTTGTACAATTGTTGTGGTTTCATTTTGTTTGTTTTTCTAGATATAAAATATTATTTTATATTATTTTATATTTAAAATATACACAAAGGCAGATGCAAAACTAGCCAACTTTGGTGTTTTTATTTGCTTATTACTCAACAGTCATTTTTTGCACACGAAGACTAATTAGATCGGGATCTACAATTTAAAGTGGATTTCAAACCACTACGCAGAGACTTTAGTCCAAGGTAAAATTCGAGAACATAAGTTGTTTAACCAATGGCCAATGCACTAGCCATTCACCTGCCAACCCAACAATTTTATGGAAGTTTGCATTTAAAATAACATTAGAAGGTTTCTTGAATGGATAATGAAAGTAACCATTTATAAGAATAAAATTAGTAATTTACTGTTTTAGTGAATACATCTAAAAAATGACATTTATTTTCATCACACTTATACGAAATCAATGTACTTAATTTTTGACACCTGAATCTCACAAATTAATGCTTGGTTAAAAGTTCAAAAGAATTCATTTTATACATTATTAAAATATTAACTGCCTAAAAAAATTGCAAGTGCAATTTTTGTGTAGCTGAAATTACTTAATATAGTGCAAATTCTATTTATCAAACCAATTTGTGAGTAAATATCACCAAATTTTAGACAATATTTTATTTGAATATCTAGGCTGAAAAACTATTTCTTGTATATTTTTATTCAATTATGCATTTCCGAACGCATGGTATTTTTGTCAAAGAGACAACTTATTGTCAGGTTTAATGTACAATTAGCTATCAAAGGTTTAAATCAGTTATAATTGCTCTTTCTCATTTATTTATTTAAATAAATTTACTTAATTTATTTAAATAAATTATGAATTATTTAGAATTTTATAATTTTAAAAATGTATTATTTTGAAAATATTTAAATAAGTTTTATTATTTTAAGAAATTTCGTCTTGAATTTCTATTAATTTTTTGAAAAATATTCGATAGCAAAATACTTTTCATTTTCTAAATTTTCTGTGTTTAACTATATTACGATGATATACAATTTTAAATTAAAATTTGATAATATTTAAGGTATATTAGAAAGTAGCACACACACAAAACTTTTTTCGAAGAATGTTATTTTTTGTCTCTTGAAAAACTTTCTCCACCAGAACTTATGTATTCGAGTAAAACATTATCATACAGTTGTACCATTCTGTAACAGGCACAAAAGAAATGCAACATTTGTCAGCTTAAACAGCTTCTTCAGGGTTATTACAGCGTTGATCAAGCATTTTATTTTCATGAAATTAAACTCGGTATTTTGATACATTTAACTTCAATATGCACTTCAGGATACCGTAAATGCAAAACCCTGAAGAAAGCATGCAAATAACAGTGAAATTTACGACATGCATTAGCGGGGATGAGATGTAAAAATGATTAGAATTTCAGCGCAGACGCACATCACGCGCGCATGTGGCGCCACTTCAAAACGCTATTTAAGGCTTAGAGATTTCAACGATTCAAATTTGGCAATTGTGTTTTTCTTGTGATTTTTTTTAAAGAAAAGAAGATTAATTATGCTTTGTAGAAAACAGCGATCATTTTTTGATCAAGTATCCGAGTTCGACTGAGGAAAGAGATCGAGATTGTGGATTATCTTTCAGGGAAATCAGTAGTCGTGTTGGACGAAACCAAACAACTGTAATGCGGATACGTGATCATTGGCTGCAGGGGATACGACGGACCGATATATTCGATCGCATCCACCTCAATGCCCCATAATACGTGATGACAGGCAAATTGTGCGCGTAGCACTGACGGATCGCTCAGCAACATTACGAACCAAAGTGCAGCACATTCAGTCTGTAACGCATCATCCAGTGTCTGCGCGTACCATTCGACGCCGTTTACAGCAGAATAGTCTGTCCGCAAGATGTCCATAGCTTCGTGTACCCTTGACGCAGTGCCACAGACGTCTCAGACGCCAATGGGGCGATGAAAGAAGGGTGTGGACGGCGGAATGGAATGAAATTGTGTTTACTGACGAGTCACGCTTCTGTCCGCATTCGAGTCTGGAGACACCGTGTTGAGAGGATGCTGAATAACTGCCTTATGCACCGGGTATAATGGTATGGAGCGGTATTGGATATCACTCTCGCACTTCTCTAGTACGCATTGCCGGTACTAAACTCTAAGTTGTTGGAGCCAATTTTGCTCACAGCCATATTTCAACAGGATAAGGCTTGACTACACGAGGCACGCATTGTCCAAGTGTTCTTCGTCAATTTCCAGATTGAATTGCTGCCTTGGCTGGCTCATTCTCCATATCTTTCATTCATAAAAAAATATGGTCCATGGTTGCTCAATGATTGACCCAGATAACATCCCCAGCTGCCACACCAGATCAACTTTGGGCAACGTATGGAAGCTGCTTGGTCTGCTGAACCCCAAGAACACATCCAAAGTCTCTTTGAATCAATGCCGAAGCGTGTGGCAGCGGTGATCTCCAACAATGACGGCTACTCTGACTACTGATTTTGACAGGAACCACACTTCACAGAAGTTTATAAATTAATCAATTGATACCTAGTCAAAGTGTTATCTACAAAATAAATTTTTGGTGATATATCTTGTCTTTTTTAGTGTTGCAATTTGGGTGGCCAGCAGTGTATATAAATATTTTAAATTGCACCAAAATATTTTTTAATGTAACCAAAATATTTCTAGAATCATGTGCTTAATAATTTTGAATGTTTGACTTACTTTGACTTTTTGACTGAAAGAAATCTTCTTGAAATGGGGATTCCACCAATGCAAGGCTAAAATTTAAAATTAAAAAAAGATAAAGCATTTAATTAAATGTAAACATTTTTAGATACAACTAAAAAACTCAACTCAAAGTATTCTAACAAAACGAGAATAACTTAGCATTTAACGTATCTTTTATTTATTTGTTTATGTACTTTATAGAATAGGTCCCTTATTCAAAAAACATTCGCTATACTTTACAAAACAAACTATTGGGTATTCACAAATTAAGGAATTATTTTTTATTTCTTTTTTACTCTTCTTAACTAAAATCTCAAAACGATTAATTCTAAACTAAACTCCATGGCACGACAAGCCATGTAGGCCAAGGCCTACGGTGCCCATAACTGTTTTCATGACCGAGGGCCCTGGGGTGCGAAGCATATGTCCCAGTTAGGTGGTCAGCCTACAATTAATTCTATGAAACACAAATATCCATTCACATGTGGTCAGAAAAATAAAAATATCCCATTAACGAATAAAATAGTTTTATGGCCTCAAAACAAAATGTATTATTTAATCATTTTATAGTATTAATGGATTTCTGAGTTATTTTTAGAAGATTTTTAGTGGAAAATAAACATCATGCAGTAAACACGGGTTTTAACATTATATAGTGATTTTTTAACATCTTAAGACTGTAGAAAGAAACTTTAACATCCATTGGGTAAATTGTCTTCCTGAAAGACTTTTTCGTCAGACGTGAATAGCGGATTATATTTATGTGTCACAAAGGAACAAACACGAAAATATCCCAATTGTTTCTGCTTTTCCTGGCAGACATGTTAACAGAAAGGAGAAACGCAACAACGGCTAGGATCGGACAGAAAAATCTCTCTGAAAAGCGATGTTCTATCAGCAGGCTAACGTGAACCAGTTCAAGGGTAAAACTTTTCAAGATCACGTAACCAAAATAATCTTTGATAGAGAAGGTCTCATATCCCCTGCATAGAAGAAACATGACAATTTAAATGAACCCTCAATAACAGAGAGGAGAGAGATGATTTTATGACACTTCTCTCTCTATTAATTTTTTGTTCCGAAGAACTAAATCTAATCCGAAAAACCAAGTTACTTCAAAAAATTTCATTTAATTAAAAAGTAAAAATCAACTTCATATATATGCATATTACTGGAATATAAATTCCGTGAAATTTGATTGATATTATTTTTGCAGTTTAAATAAAATAATTTTCTTTATTTACGTGTATTACCAAATTTTTTATTTATCAATAAATATAAAATAGTCTTAAAATTTTGATGAAATTGCAAATCCAAAATCCAGTATGAATTTAAAGTTAATTTATACTAAAAGTAACTTTGTCGTTGATTTACATTAATTTTTGATTATATTTTATTTAAAATCCTTTTGTGAGTAGAAAATGAAGTACATTAAATTCGAACTCTCAAATCTATTAAAATAAATTGTAACTGTGTAAAAGTTATAAATTAAAGAAAATGGAGATTTTTTAAGCTAATATTTCGTTTATTTTCTATCCAAAGCATGCATACTTACCATATGCTATCTTATTAAGGGCTTTTGTTTTGTCACTCACCATCAAGCGACCTATCAAAACACAAGAAAATGAAAACATGTTCGAAAGAAACAAAAAACTATTCAATATTTTACTAAATAATTAATACATATTACTTACGATTTTCATCAAATGCATCATTCTCAAAAAAGTATGCCACTTTGTCGGCAGAATTAATATAATACTCTTCATCTTCCTAAATATACATAAATATTTCAATCTCATTTGCTTTTAGGAAAGACAGACTTTCGTGTACGTTGCCAATTAAACTTTTTAAAATGTACAAACATCAGAAAATGTGTGACAAGGTATACAAAGATACATAATCTAGACTTACTTTGGTTTTTGGATCACTGTAAGCCGAGTGGATGTGCACATCTTCAGTCATGTGATTGATGGCTTCATTCATACCATTTCGCAGGATTTCCACTTCATCTGGAGTTAAAAAATTCTCTATTTTATAGCATCCATTTTTTTCATACTGGAATGAAACGAATGTTAAATAATAACACTTCGACAATTCATGATTATAATTATTAATTATACATTTTTTCTTTCTCTTTTTTTAAGAAGTATTATTGTAATATCTTCAATTTTTTGGAGAAATTCACATTTAGAACCATTTGGAGAGCAATCAGTTGACAATTGGCATATGCATGCTGTTGAGATAATCGTTTGATACTTTTGAATCATTAGTGGTTTTTATAATTTTAATTTTTTTCTGATCTAAGTTGTAACGTACGTTTTCGCAGACCACATTATGCAGTCAGCATGTTGAAGAAATTAAGAAGCAACAGATGGATTTCAGCACTGTTGTAATAATTATACTATACATATTTGCACTTATAGATTAACTTCTTGCTTTGCTAATTTGTAGAATTCAAGCTTGTGCAAAATTTTCAGCTTTCTGAGTCATTGCTGAATATCAGTTTTCCTGTTTCAAAATTAATAAACCTATTTTTTAGGATTATAAAAATTAATTAGCGAATATAATCTTCCGAAAATTAAATTAAATATTTTCTTTTAATCTCAGAATATGAAATAAAATTCATATACATTTTTTAATATCACGCTTATGGAAAATACCAGAAAATGAAATTATGAAGACAAAAATATAAGTTTTCGAGAAGAATGGTTTAAGAACTTCTCAAAGTATGTAATTAGCTCTACATAAATGGTATTTTCATGAATTTTATGAAATAAGTGCTGACATCTATTGATGATAAAAAAAGTAGTAAATTAATGAAATATAAGTACAATATATATGATTATTTTTCTCGTTGAAAATATTACTTGTTTGAGACATACATAAGAAATATTAATAATTTTAAAATTAAACACATATTTATTATAAAAGAAGAAAGTTATAATGGTTCTTTGTATATGTTACTTTGAAAATAATCCATCAGATAACAATAAGCACAAAGTTGATCTACCCCAAAAAAAAAAAATTCAACTAAATAAATCCAATTTTTGTTTGAAGAATTATGATTTTTTCATCAAAATTATAAAAGTAGAATTCATTTCTCTCTCGATGTAGATAATATACAAATGAGCATGCAACATTTTCAAATTATTTGCATTCAAAATTTATACAAATAATTTAAAAAATGTTTGCCACAAAAAAAATTAAGAGAAGTAAGTTTCATATTTATTATTAGTCATTCATCTTAACTGTATCAAAAAATTAATGAATTTCTTAGTATTTTTTGCATTTAACTTAATATTAATTGCTCATAAAACTTAATATTAATAGCTCATTAACTTAATATTTAATAGCTCAAACTAACATTTGACTTAATATTAATAGCTCAAAAATATCAAGCTGAGTTTTAATTAAATCTAATTGATCAGTATTGTAAGAACATTTTTGTTTGCTTTTGTTTATCAAATTTTATAAGTGTAAAATTTAAAATGAAAATTTTAATTATAAATCATTTCAATGAATCTGATGATTTTAATTTCTCTTCATGAAAATATAAAAGAATTTACATCATTCTTATCTTTAAAAAATCAAATTGAAGTTTAATGACTGATATACTCTTAAACTTTTATGATTATTTATACATGATCTTAGGAATATACATGAAAATTGAAATCATATATCAGGAAGTATTAAAATGAAAAAGAAAAAATTAGGATGTTGATATCATTTCCACTGGTAAAGATTAATAAGATTTCTTGAATGAATTCTTGTATCGGAAGAAAACATTTAAAAAGGAAATGTTTCATAAACACAAATGCTAAAGATTGATAGACATTTTGTTCAGATGAGCAAATGAACAAAAATCAGAACACATTTAAATGACATTATTTTAAATCGAATTAAGAAACCATACACGAAAAAGTATACACTTTTTGACATGCTATATGATACAATATATATACAAATGTAGATACTATGCAATATATACAATTAAAAAGTAAATACTGTGTATAGTCTTTTTAATTTTTTGGAGATAGATGGATATACATATCGTTATCTCTTATATCCCTGTATTCCCCCCCAAAAAAATGAAGAATTGATTGAATCTAATCCCATTTGTTTCCTTTTGGGTCATTAAGCTTTATTTGAAAACTTATGGAAAGATAATTGGGAATTTGTTTATTTGTGTATCTTATCAATTCTTCGCAAATTTTCATAATTTAACGAAATATTCAACTCATTATTGCAATTTAAGTATTGAATGAGATCATTTTCACGCATCATTTTGCAAATTCTTACATATTTTAGGCACAAGTGCCGTATAATCCATGATTTCAAATTCTGAATTTTTTTGCCGATGAAGAAATGTGGTTAAGATGACGTATAGTGACGTGCGCGATGACGTAAATACTAGGGTTACCAAAATAGAATTTTCTGCATAATTCAGGTCTCCATATGTACGATGTAATAAAATCGAGGTTGCCAGATACATAAGAAAATCCACCAAAAAATCGCCAATCTCAGAATTTGGCTTCCTGGATTATACGACACCTGTGACATATTTCACTCTTTCTTGTTTTATTAATATTTTGCAATTTGTTTTATAAAAATACAAAGTTAGAATTTTTTTGCTAAGATTTAATATTTTTTTATATTTGATTAGATCATAAATTAGCTTAGCTCATTTTTGTCATAAAAATTTATCATAAAATAAAGTTATATAATTATACAAATACCATTGCAAACTTTTTGGAGTCTATAACAGCATTATAAATTAATAAAAAAGATATACGAAATTTTTAGTTTATTTGTGATAATATTTATGATACATACATTTGGAAGAAGAAAAATGTTAAATGATTATTTTGAAGTAATTTTTATACAAATTGCCATTTAATTTTCAAAAGTTTATTAATTCATCTTCTTTTTTAACTCAAAATGAATATTTAAAATTAATAGTTGTACACTCAGATATAAAAATGTCTAAATATTTTGCATATAGATTTATGAATTTAACTTTATAATAATTCCTATTCTAGTAAATATTGCTAATATTTTTTTTTATATTTTAAATTTAAAACGACAAAAGAACTTGAATTTTAATGATAAAGAGTTACAATGATTCATTATAAAATAGAGAAGAAGATAATATTTTATACAAATAAAATCTTTCGTAATTATTTCAAATTTTATGCAGTTTAGGCAAACTTATAAATCTATGCTAAAATTATAAGATATTTGATGTCACAAAAATTATAGATTATTTTTCAGTTCTATATTCTGATACCTAATCAAGCAATTATATTTGGATGTTTTATACCGCAATTCTAAAAATGCTGTTTTAGAAATTATAAATGCTTGAAAAATGGGAAGTTTGGAGAAAAAATTGCTTACCTCTTCCACAATTTTCTGGTGATACATAGCCGCTTTTTTTATTTTTTATCAATTTTCAAGTGTTTTCAGTAGTCAGACTTCTAAAACGACTGGAATAATGCTAACACAATAAATTAGAAATGACATTAAATTCTTTTATATTAAACCTTATCCTTCATTTTTAAATTTATCTTATCTTTTATCCAGTTACATATAAGCAGCTGACTTTTTACGTTGCCAAAGATGAGAACATATCAAAATTTCTTCACATTAAACACCATTTACCAATCACATTTTTTCTTTCTTTTACTTGCCATCTGAAATGAAAATATTTTATCTTCCTATATTTTCCTACACCTTTTATTTAAAATGACTGAAAAAATGCAGAAATGTAATTTTAAATATAGTAAATTTACATACAAATTACTTAAACATTGTTTTAAATTCTATTTGTTTCATAAAATTAAACAATAAAGGGAAGAACTAATATTGTTAGAAGAATTTGCACAGTAAGGACATATTGGATAAAGCGCAATTTTGATTAATTCGACAATTTTCACACAAACAAATAGTTATTAAATGAAGTTAAAGAGATATTTTTAATTTATATTTACATAAATGAATTAAATATTGAAAACAAAAATCCTTAAACTTTGTAAATTTAAAACAATTTATTATAACTGTATAAGGTATAAACAATATGTTTTCTTTAATGAAGTTTTCAATAAACATTTAAGTTTTATTCTAAATATTTAAAAATATTTATGGTAATTACTCACACATAAATATTAAAAGAATTAATATACTTTGTTTACATATACTTCAACAGAATATCTTCTTGTCTTTATGTTGGTAACCACAGTATCCGAGAATGTGTGTCAGGAGGATATAACAATGTTTTCTTGATAATTAACTTATAAATATCAATTTTCTTTATCATTACTCTAGTTTCTATATTTTATATAAGTAGTTAAATGATTTTCTTTAGAATTGAAACTTTGCAAAACCTCTTTGATGCGCTACTATTCACTTGATAATAAGTAATAAGAATATCTTCCTACGCTTTCAATAGTTGTTATCACTATGTCACTAAATAGAAGATATATCCGATCTGTTTTTCGTTTTTTTATCTCTCGCACACGTATTCACTGCTAATTTCTTTTGTTACGAAACATTTACTCTGCATATTTTTGCAGGTTTTTCACCTGAAATCCTCATACAAGCAAAACATGTTAATTTTTACTTTAGAAATGTTCTTCAGTATTTAAGCGTAAATAAAATGTAATTGAAGATATCTTGCTAAACAAAATATATTCATTTACATTACATTTAATTTTAAAATTTTGCAAGAAAATCATTTAATGAATTATTAAATAACTGTTTACGAGATTCAATTCTGCATGCTTCAGTGGTTTTCACATTGTTACTGTTTTATATATGAATCTTATTAATATGAAAAAATTTTATATATAAATACAAATCTGATATAAATAATTCTCTTAATAATGTTGTTCATCAGATAAGATAGCAGTAAACATTTATTAAAATAATTTTATAGTTAAAACAATTACATGAAAAAATAATTAATGATTAGTGCCAAAGTTTTATAATGATTAAGGCAGAGTTCTAATAAAAAAAGACTAATTCAATACTTTGTGCCACAAACGATCGAAAATAAATACAATATTTCTATTTCATTTCCTCATTATTTAAAGGTTTCTTTTCTCACTAAAGAAGCGAATATAATCTTAATACCGAAAGGGATTTAAGAAAGGTATATTTAGAGAATTTGATTTGTTGAGACAAAAATCATAATTTTTTTATCAAAAATCCTGATTTCAATGCCTTAGAAGTAGAAATTTAGAAAATTGAATCCTATTAATAAATTGAAGAAATAAATGTAACAACACTCACTCATTATAAATATAAGGCAGAAATTCTGACATTTAACATTGCAATTTATTCTGATTATCTTACAAATTATTCTCAAAATTTTGAATAAAATAAATAAAATTACTCTTCTTGTAATTCTGTTGATAGGAAGTATCTTTTCAATTTAGTTTATAGTTATCTTTTTGGAAATTCTCAAGCCCTTAAGCAAGCATTTAAAACTGTCTGATAAGTAGTAAATTTTTATTTTCTTGGATTAATTGCCATTACTAATTAAAATATTTTCAGTATACCAATTTCGAATTTATTGTTAAACTAAAAGTTTACTTTCTTAAATTCGCTTATGAAAAAAATAATAATATTCATTATCTAATCGAATATATATATAGCTGTTCAAAATTCCAAAAACTCAAGTAACGAATATAAAAAGAATAATTTATAACAAAACCATAAAAATTTCATTGTGGAATACAATACGAAAAAAATATTAATTTGCATATTGTAGCTCTGGAAAAAGGACTATTTCAACCCAAAAGTCCTTATTTTTCTTCAATTCCCACAGAGATTTTTGGCTTTCAAAATTCGTTGCTTAGTCCTAAAATAATTTCCTGACAATTATAGAATCATTAAATGAGTAACATAATGAATAATTTTTCGATTTTTGTTTTTCAAAATTCGTTGCTTAGTACTAAAATAATTTCCTGACAATTATAGAATCATTAAATGAGTAACATAATGAATAATTTTTCGATTTTTGGTTTTCAAAATTCGTTGCTTAGTCCTAAAATAATTTCCTGACAATTATAGAATCATTAAATGAGTAACATAATGAATTATTTTTCGATTTTTGTTTTTCAAAATTAGTTGCTTAGTACTAAAATAATTTCCTGACAATTATAGAGTCATCAAATGAGTAACATAATGAATTATTTTTGATTTTTGTTTTTCAAAATTCGTTGCTTAGCACTAAAATAATTTCCTGACAATTATAGAATCATTAAATGAGTAACATGATGAATAATTTTTGATTTTTGTTTTTCAAAATTCGTTGCTTAGTCCTAAAATAATTTCCTGACAATTATAATCATTAGATGAGTAATATAATGATAGAATAATTTTTGAAAACATTTGCCTATTTTAATATAAAACTCCAAAAAATATGATAAAATATTTTCAGGTATAGAAATCATGTTAAAAATGCAATATATTTCAGTTATATATAATATACTTTTTTAAATAGTGAACATTTTGATTATCTCTTTGTATTTCAGATATTTATGATAGTTTAATCATTAAACAATTTATATTGTTTTCCTTCAAAATATTCAAATATGTCACTTTTAATTTATAATAAAGAAAGTTGAAGGAAAGCTTCATTCTTTCTTCTGATAAAAGTATAATCACAAATATCAACAAAATTTTATTACTTTTAGTATTACATATTATAAAATTGCTTTGATTCACAAAATTCGATGTAACTTTCATATTCGTTAATTTCATTAAAGTACAGAATGTTTTATTTCTAAGTACATAATTGCCAGAACAGTAGTACACGTGTTTAAAAAATGACTACTGGTTTTGATAACGTCTCATTGTGTCCTGAACTTTATATTTAATTAAAACGCAGAATTCTTAATCCCAAAATTCATAGCTAGGAACATTATCATACGTGTTTTAGAGGTGCCCTTTTTTATTGATAATCACCTCTGAGTCGGCATAAAATATTTACCTGGCGGTTTTTGTGAGGTTTATCTGCGCTTTTTTTTATTTTTATTTTTTTTATCTAAGATTCCAATAAGAGAATGCTTGTCTTTCAACTGAGGCTATTGTCTTTTATCTGGGATGAAGTGGGCCGAAATTGAGAATATCGAATAGAAAGAGATATGCTATTATTTTGCTGCTTATTCTTAGGTAATAGAGTGTTTCGCAGTAAAATTTCATAAAAGGTATAGTTTGTAACATATTTTTAAGCAATCTTTGTAAATATATCTGAATAATCTATTTTGGAATTATATTATACTATTATATTATATATAAACACTTTAGTGGGCATAAACATGGTAACCCTTACTTACATGCAAATAAGACAAATAGTGTAAAGTAAATGTATTACAAGTATACCAATATACTTTTCTCGTATTCGCAAAAATAAGTGTTTCTTCGCCTGAGGATATGCTAAAGGCGATGCTCATGTGTTATTATATGAAAGCATGCTTAAAAGTGATACTAAATACGAATGAGTTTTTTTTTATAAAATTATGTATAATTTAAAAAAAATCTTACATGTTTCTTGAGAAATGTTAATTGAGATGTAACAATATATTCTTATTTCACAATTTTAAATTGAATTATACTTTCCTGTCACAGATGCAGTATAATCCAGGATGCCAAATTTTGAGTTTGGTGATTTTTGGCGGATTTTCATATGTATATGGCAATTTGATGTTTAGTACGTCATAAATATGCTGACCTATAAGAATTAAGCAGAAAACCTAGTATTTACGTCATCGCGCACGTCACAATAAGTTATCTTGGCAACATTTCTTCATCGTCAAAAAATTAAGAATTTAGCCTCCTGGATTATTCGGCATTTGTGACACTTTTCTATTAAAACAATCCGTCTATAAAGTTTTTTTTTAAACATGCATTAATAGTATTGATATGGAGCGTTTCAATAAATTCATGATAATTTTTTTTTTTTTTTTTTTTAGAATAAAGAGAATTTTCCAAGTTTTGTAAATTGTGAAAATAGTACACTATCTAAGAAGGTCCATTTAAAAGTCAATACAAGATGAAAATCTTAATCTCTTACAACAATTTTCATCTATTAGAATATCTGCTATGTAATTTCAAATCTAAAAAGTTGGAAAAAAACTGAAAGACAAATCAAGCAAACATGAAATGAAAGCAACGCATTTAACATGGAGTTATTATAAATATGTGATTAATATCATCATCTATGTGGTTTAACTATTAATTTTAATATAAATAAATTATGCTGATTTCAATTTTCCAAAGAAATTCGACTAAAATAAATGAGGAAATCCCAAATAAAAAAATTACATTATAAATGATTTAGGAATAGTAAAATTTTTCAATTTTGAATTTGCAGTTAACTGCCTTCTATTAACTTAAGATTGTCTTCTATTTATTAAAGTCAACAAACTTAACTCTTGGATTCTTAACTTGAAGACTAAATGAGAAAAATATGATGGAAAATGCGTTAATGTATCTTGTTTTGAAAATAATGATAGTGAATCTCTACAGTACTTAAGTAAGATTACACTGTATTCAACACAACCTAAGTCATTGGAGAACTTACGTATAGCAAAATTATAATAATTTAGGTATAATAAAATAGTTTAAAATAAAATTGATTATATTCAGCAAAATACAAGTGATTATTATAAGGGGTAGGAGCCATGTTTGCCGAGTTTCGTTTGACCATCGGGCATGATTACCTTCATAAACACCTATGTAGAACTAACATAGTCCAAGAACCTTTCTCTCTACGATCTTCGGAAGGAGATGGACGTACACCACCTTCGTCACTGTCTAGCGCTATCCGTACCTTCCTTGTTCGATCGCTACTGGCGTGCTCGAGACATCCTCTGAGCTTTATGTAGACTTTTCTATGTTCACCTGTCTACTTATTCTTTCTGTATTTGTGGCACAGTGGTCTTTGTAAACGCGGCCACTGGAAATAAAGAAAAAAATTATAAGTGGTAGTTAAGTCTATTTCAAAAATTTAATTTATTTAGATCCCCATCTCAACTGACCATTCAACTTTTAAATATAATGAATATAAGGAATTAATAAGCTGCTATACTAAAATAAATATAAAAATACTATTTCAAAAAGGATGCAATTTCCGTTCAAAACTGCTGATTAAAATATTCCTTTAATGGTTATTTGTTCGGAATAAAGAGTACCTCCCAACAGTGCGTATGAAACTATATATTATGAAGCATAAAACGGAAGAACGTTTTATAGAAATATAAGGCAATGAATAAGGTTATTTGGATGGTCCACCAGTACACCCATGGTATCAGAGTAGGTGCCCTGGCGGCTCCTGGGTTCGGGGCAACAGTAGACGAGATCAAACTGCTCTTACCCGTTTCCTTAGTGGTCAATTGTCATTTAAACACTTCGAAATCTGCCCTATGTGTTCTTCGGCACAAGCCTCCCTGTTCACATTTTATCTTGTCTGGGACTAAAATTGGGTCTTGAACCAGGCAAGACCTGGTACAAGACCCCCTTTTTAGTTCTCGATTTCTTCAGGGTGAATGAACTCATGGAGCATTGCTGGTCATAGGGACAAGAAACAACAACGACATGTTTTAGAGTCTTAGAAGAGAATGTTCTTAATAGAAAATGTAGAATCATGTCAAATAAAAGTTAAATGAAAAAACAAATATAAACGTAAATACTTTAAAAAATAATAATGGACTTTATAAAATAAAAATAGGTAATTTTACTAAAGCATAAATATAGTAAGTATTTCCTATTTTTTTTAATTTTTAAAAAGTCTAAGAAACATATTTTAAGTGATTAATTATTCTTCAAGCTTTTCGGTAACTTTATTTGTACTTTCACAGAGCGTAGAACTCAATTTTTGTTTTCTGAAATAAACAAGAATTCGGAAATAAAAGTTAGTCTTACGGATGAGAAAAAGATAAGAATTATGAGAAATGTAATGTGTCGTGTGATCTGTTAAGTCATTCTTCGATAATACTAATCAAACTATCAGAATACTTATATATCACTTATCATGAGATGGTGAGAAGCAGAAGTTCCCTTATTTTTGAAGACAACAATTTTAACTACATTTTAAAAAATCATGTTCATGCAATGTTTTTGGAGGTAGTTAATGTGTGTAAATTAGAGTAGCATCAAAATAAATTGTAGGAAAAATTATGTCTTTATTGTTCACTGAAATCAGAAGAATAAAATGAAAATCGAAATAACTGGATAATAAACTGAAACTGAATTAAGTATGCATTATTTATAATTTACATTATTTACTTTTTCATATTATATTAAGATAAAATAAATTTTTTATTGTTGTTTCCTTTAGCGTGTGTGTGCAGTTGCGCAATGGGAAAGAAATTATAAAATGAAAACCTAGAATAGAAACTTGTTTCTTCTCATCAGAAAAACTGGCAACAAGGAAAAAAGCATTACAAATTTATTTGTGATAAATTCAAAAAACCCTTTTTTTCTGATTTTATAACTTCTTTATCATTGTCATATTTTAAATTTAAACCTTTACTTAAATAATTTTTTCCACTTATTATATCCATTATTTTAATTGAGCTTTGTAGACAATTTGCTTACTTTTTATTTTTCTATAATTTTTTCTATTTACTTATATTTTAAGAATCAGATTTATGTAATGTTTTTAAAGGCAATTAATATGTGTATATATATATGTATATATATGTTCTTGCAAAATGCTTAAATTATTCAAACAAACAATGATTAATAGATGTCATATATATTCTTTAATTTTATCTTTTCCAAAATATGTGTATTATTGAATTATTTTATTTAAAGGATATATTTATGCAAAAAAAAGGACTCAGATTTTTGTAAGATATCTCATTTCTTCTTTTGCTTACTTTATTGAACACAAAAATGAAAGATTTAAAAAAATAATAATAACAGAGATAAAGAGTCGGAATTTTCAAGATCAAGGAACCAGATTGTTAGAGGACATTCATGATTATTGATAAATGCTATTTAATGTAGAAAATTGTCGATAACATTCCTTTTGCTTAACTCTAATGCATAAAATGTCAGCTGCCTATAAGGCAGCTGACTAATAGATAAGATAATTTATGAAAATCCAGGATAAGATTTGTTATAAATATGAGAAAACAATTATATTACATTAAAGACTTTTCCACTTATTTACTAAAATTATTTGAACATTTCAGGGGTCTGAAAATACCTAGAATCTTTGCAAATTAACAATGGACCATCAGAAAATCGTAGAAGAAGTAAGTCACATTTTAAAAATTCTTTTTAAGAGAATGCTTTCCTTATGGATAATAATTTGCTTTAGTTTTCTTCTCTTCATAAATCGTAGTTGTTAAATCTACTAATGCATTAATGATTTTAAACTAATTTTAATTAATCTTTATAAATTAAGTTCTATAAAAAATACAATTTAAATGCTAATGCTTAAAAGTATAAATCAAAAAAATATTAAAGTTTTTCTGCAATAATAAATTACTAATGAAAATATATCATCGTTTTTTTAGAATGTCAATTTTTGATTCTGTTTTAAAATAGGATGTAAGAAATTGGCCTCATTTAAACTAAAAAGATTTTATTATTTTAAAATAAAATAAAGACTTTATAAAAAGCTAAATGAAACTAAATAAATTAAAGAAATATAAGATTCTTGAAGAAAATAAAATAAATAAATTCTATAAATTTGTAAGACTATTACCATTTTTATATATTTTTATTACTTATTTTAAGAAACTTCAATTTTTTTAATTAAATTATATAATTTTATTAATTTTACTTACAATTATCTATATAAAATTAATTTTTATTTGAAATAATTGACTTTTCTGTTGTCCTTGAGTTATAACATATCTGACTATCTAAAACATTTGAAACTGCCATTGAAGTGAACTTTATCCAGTATACATTTTTACGTTAGAATAAAATAATGATATTTTAGGATAGAATAAAATTTTTTAATTTATCGAGAAGCATATATAGTATCACTAGAACTTATTGAATCTAATTGCTATTTAATAAACAGTCGTCTAAAATATCTAGTTGTGATAGCAAAAATGCTTAAAATCAGGCTTACCTCATAATACATTCCTGTAACAATTATGAAAGTATAAAGGGTAAATTTTTATAGAGTTGCCCTATCTCATAAATTATGAAAACACACTCAATAAAAGTTTATTCGTATTTCAAAAAACTTAGAATAAAAAAGAGAAAGGGAAATCCATTATCATTTTACATTTAAAATGTATCGTTTTAAAGTTCTTTAAAAATAGATTTTTTTTCAGCAGAGAAATAATAAAGTTGTACTCAAAATATTTTAAATAATAAATATTAAAAAGCAATTTAACCATACATTTCATTAATTTTGCTAAAAATATTAGGTTAATTAAAAATACAGTTATACTGAAAATAGAAGTAAAAAAATGGAAATTAAAGGAATTTCTTATTTACTTAAAATTTTAACGCAACTTCACGTTTCACATGAGAGACAAAGTATTTTCTAATGAAAAATAAGTACTTCATATCGAACATTTTACTGTTCGATAAATTTTGTAATTTTGATTGTTCAATAGCGAGTTTGCTTATAAACTCGTATTAACAAACAAGAATGTTTTACAATGAAATTCGTATAAAATTTAAACGTCTTAATTTTTATAAAAATATGTTATTATCCTTTGTTATCTTAAAATAATATTTTTTCTTACTTTAAACATTTTTACAGTTGGAATTATATGGAGTTTGATTTAAAAAACTTCCCATTGGATATACTTAACATCATATTGTGCAATATGAACATAATTGCCTTGTTTCTGATATTTTCTGAAATTATACTCAATATTTTAAGAGGGACATCGATTACATTAGTAAATATCATCTATCAACTTATGGCTTAGGAATGTTCACCAAGTTAACAGCTTACTTTTACATATTTTGATTTCAAGACAAGAATGGATGGAATACAAAAACTAAATAAATATATTTTGGAAAATAATTTAATAGAAATTTAACACCATTATACTGTTTTGATTATTTTCTCCTTTTCATAATGCTTTCATTTAATATTACATCTGTAATTATTTTTATGTTTATTGGATTTATTCCAACATTTTGAACTAGAAAGCATTACTAAGTAAAAAACTAAAGTCATTAAATAAATACTAATTTCATACATTAATATATTTATTAATTCGAAATGTAAAAAAATTATAAACTATTTATTTTTCAAAAATATTTGAAGATCTTATTTAATAGCCTATTTAGTCCAAAATGTAAGAAATTAAACGTAATGAAAAATTATATAGCCTGCTTTTCTGTCAAAAAATGCTTTTCACGTAGACATACTGGAAAAAAGCACATTTATAAGTAAAAGTTTGATTTTTTCCTGATATCACTAATTAATAAATTTATTAAGTTAAATTTATGAGCAATCATAACCATAAAAATGGATACATTTAAGTTATGAGTATGATTGCTCTCAAATTATGTGGGACAATTTAAAAACATTGGGAGAATTGAATTAATTCCATTTGATTTATCTTTTGAAAGAATGTTAAATTAAACTTTTGACCAGTTTCTATGAATTTTATTATGTTAGTCAAATGCATTAAAGTCAGTCCCCTAATTTACTTCATTATGTAAAAAAATTGTAAAAAAGAATATATACAAGAAATAAAAATTACAAGTGTATTTTGTAAAATTTCAATAGTTTTTTTATAGCATTTTTTGGCCGAACTGAATAGTTAATGCTCTGGTCTTTAGTTCCTGAAAATATTTCTATATAAATTATAATATTTTAATAAAGAGTTTTAAAATAAGTAAATTTAACTATTTTAACCTTAAATTTATTTCGATATTTTTGTATTAGCGATGGAATTTTTAAATAATCTACAGACAAATAAGAAATATGTTAAATTATCACAGATTAAATACCTTCCAAAAAATTAAATATAATTAATAAATATAATAATTTATAAATTTTGAATAAAACAAATACAATAAAAGTTCATGAATGGGATCAGAATAGCTTTTTTCTTTATATTGTTTTCAATTTTTAATTAATTATAATTTAAAACAAATATATAATTAAATATCATATTAATTTAATAAAATTAATGCAATTAAATATAGTTAAAACAATAATGAGTGAAAATAATTGGTAAATCTTCTGAATTGTATATTTCTCAAATTAAAAATAGGAAACATTTTATTTTTATTAACTATTAAGTTAGGGAATACGATCGTAGCATTTTTACCAAAGACTTTTATTTAAACAAAAAAATAATAATTATATCAATAAGTTAATCAATTATATATTCGCCGTTCGATGGCTATTTACAACTTCTTCCCACTTCTGGACAAATTTGTTGATGCTGTTCCGCCAAAAATCGCCTGGTCTGGTGTCAAAGACGTTGTTGAGCCAGTTTTTAAGGACCTCTTTGTTGTCGAAGGTACAGCCCTTTATATGGTTTGACAATGAGCGGAAAACATGGTTTTCGGTCGGTGCAAGATCCGGAGAATACGGCGGATACTAAAGGACCTCTCATTCGATCTCTTGGCTTTGACGACTTGTGCAACATGGGGCCTGCCGTTTTCGTGAAGGAGTATGGTTTGACCCTGTGGATCAGGTCTTTACAGTCGAATAACCTCATTCACGCGGTGTAACTGGGCAATGTAGAGCTCTTTAATGACTGTGGTATTCTTTTCGAGCATTTTCCAGTGCACCAAGAGGTCCTTAAAAACTGGCTCAACGACTTCTTTGACACCAGACCAGGTGATTTTTGGCGGAATGGCATCAACAAATTGGTCGAGAAGTGGGAAGAGGTTGTAAACAGCAACGGTGAATATATAATTGATTAACTTATTAATATAATTATTATTTAAATAAAAGTCTTTGGTAAAAACGCTACAAACTTATTCTTTAACCTTATATTTAGAGACCTTAAAATAAATTCAAATTTCTGCACTCAAATTAAAAACTTATCTTCAGTATTACAATATAAAAAATATCTTCAAATTTTGCAAAAATATACTTAAATTTTATTTCATTTCAGTTCAAGAAAAACGGATGTTATAAGATTGAAAATTTCTTGTCACCAGATGAAATGGAGACAATGCAAAGTGGTCTCAATGAAGCTATCAATAACATGACGGATGACTTGCACATGTTCTCTGTATACAATGCTGACTCTAAAGTAAATGTCCACAATGCGTCTTATATTTAAATTAATGAAATCTTTTTAAATTTAATTACATTTTAGTTTTGAAGTATGTAGATTAAGATATTTAGATAAATAACTATATTCTAGGAAGATGAAGATTATTATATTAACTCTGGAGATAAAGTGTCGTACTTTTTTGAAAATGAAGCGTTTGATGATAGTAGTAAGTCTTTCTATATAACAAAAATTATAAATGTTCTAAAAAATTTGCTTCTTATTAAAAGAAGTGATAGATTCTATAATCTATACAAATTTATATCCTTTTATAGAACAACTGACCGTGAATGATAAAACAAAAGCTCTCAATAAGATAGCATATGGTAAGTATTCTCTTAAGAATATATTAGTTTAAAGGAAAAAATAAATTATTTGTATAGGTACACATGTATATGCGCATTTATGTATGTAGGAACAGGATGCTTATAATTAAAGTAGATGGCTGTATAAGTAAACATTCTTTGTGAATATAAACTTGTGGCTAAAACGAACAAATTAGCCGAATTGATTTATGGTCTATACTTAAGAGGTGCTCATTGAATTTAAGAAAATTTATTCAGTGTTTTACATAAAACTGGTTAATTTAACTAAGGAAATGATCAAGACGGAGTGTATTAATTATCTGAGTGTTTGTTGGCTAAGCACTATGTGGTCAAAACATGTTAAATAAATGTAAAAAATTTGGAACTAATACGCTTGTGCTAAATCAAATAAAATTCACCATCCAAAGACAAATATCATCTACGAGTAAACATTAAATATAGAAAGATAATTCAATGGGCTTAGAATGATGCCATGAAGGTTTTTCAGTATAATTATCGTTCATAATTTTGTAAATTATGAACGTAATTTACAAAACGTCGTCCTGTAAATTTTCAACGTGTTGTATTTAGTTTATATAATAATAGATAACGAGTAGCTTAATATAATTTTTTCGCGTAAAACATAATAATGGAATTCTTGAAGTCGATTAACATCACAAAACGTTGTGCGAGTTACCTTTAGAAGTTTTGAATTTGAGAGAAAATAATTATATGCTGATGTGTATAGTGGTGGAACAAAAGTTCTTTGACGGATTTATGGGGTATGATTTCATTTCACATGTGAGACAAAAACTATTTTGCTAATAAAAGTATGTAAAAAGCACTTTACTTTGAGGCATTGAAAACTTTTATATGTGTCGTACTCACAGTCCTTAGCAGACCATTTGATAGGATCACAAGTAGTTATTTCTGGAAACAAAATGGGCAAAAAAAGAACGTTGATCGTGAATCTACATCAGATGTTCAACTTTGAGAATGCAGTTGATGTTCGATCTACATTCTCGAATCTTTAAGCCTAAATACAGCTCTGAATATATATTTTTTTCATGAATTCTGAATATTTGCTACTCGAAAAGTATATCACAAGTCCACAGAATATTTCACGTCTATAAAAGATCAACAATAATTCTTCAGAAAAAAAGGAGTTCCGAACGTGATCTTTTGAGGCTTGGCTTACATCATCAGTAGAATAAAGCAGATCTTGCATGAAAAAAAAAAAACACGCTATCATCTGAAATCACCTCAGAACGCTACCATCTAAAAGGCTAGCTTTCTGATATATATTATATCTAATATACAGGGTGATCCAAAAGTCAGGACGAACTTTAAAAATGAATAATTCGAAAACGAATCACGATACAAAGATGCAGTTTGCACCAAACGGATGAAAAAGAAACCGGGTTTTGTGTGGCAATGAAAAAAATAGTTCTGTTGGCGACCAACAGATGGCGCTGTCGGATTTCTGGTGTAGGATTATGCAAAGCAACAAACGATATAAAAAGAAGCAACTGCAGCAGGTATTGGTAGTCAAAGCTGGTGTGCATCGCAATGCTGTCCATAGTTGAGAAAGCCCTCTTAGTTAAACTGTTTTATAAGAATTTGGAAAGTGGCATTGCGAGCATATCGCTATATGAAGGGTATGCGAGATAGCAAAGGACCAATAACGTCTTCTGCATTGAACAAAATTGTGAAAAAATTTGAAGCTACAGGTTCTTTGGCATCACGTCAAAGAAGTTGACGTTCCTCAACTGCAGCTGCTGTTGTCACGACAGAGAAGCAGACGGTGCAAGCCATGTCGGCGGTTGCTGCATATGGGGAGTGCAGTGCTCGAGAAGTTTCGAGGCAGACAGGACTGTCGTACGGAAGTGTCTGGGGAGCGCTGCGAGTAACTTTGCAACGGTATCCCTACAAATTGCAACATAACTAAAAACTGAAGCCTCCTGACTTCGACTCTCGCCAACATTTTGCGAATTTGGTCTTCAGTAAGATGGAAGAGCAGCACGACTGGCTTCACACTGTGCTTTGGACAGATGAAGCACATTTCACACTCTCTGGCGCTGTTAACACCCACAATTGTCGAGTGTGGACCACAGAAAATCCACATGCATTTGTTGAGGTACCCTTGCAACAGCCTAAAGTGACAGTCTGGTGTGGCTTCACTGCTGATTTCATAATTAGTTCATTTTTTTTCGAGGAAGTCACACAGACAGGTTTCCAAACAGTTTCTGTCACCGGTAAGCGATATCTAGCACTGTTACAGAACAGCATTATTCCTGAACTGCAAGCGCGACAGGCACTCCAAACAGTCACTTTTATGCAAGATGGAGCACCACCTCATATTGCTCTGCCTATGCAACCCCTGCTACGCTCAACATTTGGGGAGGATCGTATTATCAGTCGCTACTTTAATCACGCATGGCCTCCAAGATCTCCCGATCTCAAACCCTGTGACTTTTGGCTCTGGGTCTTCTTTAAGTCAAAAGTGTACAGCGACCAACCGGCATCACTAGCGGCACTGAAAGATGCCATCCGCCAAAATGTGTCTGCCATAACGCAAGAAACGCTACTAAATGTTGTGAATGGTGTGGTGACTCATCTCACAGCTTTACTTCTGAATGATGGACAGCACATTGAACATTTACTGTAGTAAGTACTAATTAGCTGTAATTAATCTGACTTCATTAATCATTGTTTCATTTGTAAAACATCTTTTGTTGCAATAAAACACTAAAGCGCCATCTATTGGTCGCCAACAGAACTATTTCTTTTTTCATTGCCACACAAAACCCGGTTTCTTTTCCATCCGTTTGGTGCAAACCGCATCTTTGTATCGTGATTCGTTTTCGAATTATTCATTTTTAAAGTTAGTCCTGACTTTTGGATCACCCGGTATATCTATTATATATAGTCTATGATTCAAGTGGAGTACTGTCTTTAACGACCTATATCATTGACATTTAATAATGTTCTCAATATCCGCTTTATGACAGTTTTTACATTCTCTTCAAGACAGAATTTCTAATTTTCAGGTTTTTTTCAAATTCTAAGCCATTATGGCATAGACACATTAGGAAGATATTATTCAAACCACAAATGATAAATTAATATAAAAATATAAGCTCATAAACAAATTTTAAAAACTATTTTAATGCTTAGATATTTAATAATTTAAAAAATATTAATAAGTAAAAAAATATTTTAATGTTTATAAATTTTAAAAAACATTTTAATGCACTGAATGCACACTAAACTAAATATCAATCTGATTACCCGTTTCAAGTTTCACTGTTTAAAAACTAACTAACCAGATGCTGCTTAGTAAATTTAATTTAATAACAACTATTTTAAGCAATAAAAGGATGTAATTAATAGAATTAATATCCTAATTAAAAATATGCTATATCTTAAAGTAAATAATAATAAAATTTAAAAAATTTTGAAATGCTGTATGCGTAAAAATTAGACTGCTAAGAAAAAATGCCAAATTTTTTAAAAAATTTCAATAAACAGATTAGTTAACTTAATTTTAATTAAACTTAAAAGAACTTGGTGCATTTGACTTTCATAAATAAATAATGATATTATAAGTAAGGAATGTTGATAAAAAACAACTGTTTCATAAAATGTTCTTCCTATTAATTTTAAGAAATTAATGAATAATTAGATATATTTTATTAATATATTTCAAAATATATAATGCATTTAATAAGAATTATTAAATGTATTTTATAAAAACTGGAAAGAGAAAGAAAAAAATTTACTAGACACAGTAAAATTGACAATTAATATAAACTGATACTTACCAGTCTTATTATTTAATATTTAATTTAATTACTTGACTTTATTATGAATAATATATGTATTGATAATTTCAATATTTTTTATTTTGTAATTTTAGCTTTACACTGGTGGAATCCATACTTCAAGAAAATTTCGTTTAGTCAAAAAGTTAAGGTAAAATTTTTAACAATTAAAAATTTTAAAATTTATATAATGACATTCCTAACTTTTAGTAAAAGTTTATTATCTTCAATTATAATTTGAAAATTGCTACTAACATACTTGAAGCTAGAAAACAATTTTTCAAATATACCGAATATTACAAATCACTAAGGAAATAAGAAATATGAGACCTTCAACTTTTATTTTTTCATACACACAAATCAAATTTCAAATTATTTTTAAAGAAAACGCAAGTAAAGAAAAATATATCATCACAAATAGATACAATGCCATAAATTTGTAATAAATTTTTGTTAAAAAATAGAAAGAAAAACTTCTAAAAATAAAAAAAATTTAAGTCTAATTAAAATAACTGCATATAATAATTAAATTAATTACAAACAGCTAATAAAATTGACATAATTAAAATGATTACATATAGCTGCAAATTAGACTATAGTCAAAGTGCATCTTCATCCAACACGTTTCAAATACGTATGATTAAGAAATTAATTTTATCATACAAAGTAAATATAGATTTTTCTATTTCTCAAACTAATATTAAAATATCAATCGTATGATATATATAACTTAGAATACGATATATTTTCAGGATTTACTGCGCAGCTTAGAATATAAAGATCCCGTTATAGTACAAAGCATGCTTATTTTTAAGGTAATACAAATAATTTAATATTGTTTTTAATAAAATGAAAGAATAAAACCTTATCGATGCTTCTTTTATTCTTTCAGCATCCGAAAATTGGCGAAATAGGTGAGTATATCGTTACTTAAATATACAAATTTAAATACTCTTAAATTCAAAAATTCAAATAATTTTATTAAATTTGAAAAAGAAAAACATGTTATTAACTCCATAAAATAGAGTGATGAATTTATTATAATAAATAAATTAATGCATAGTTTATTAACGTTAAGTAATATAGTTATTTGAAAAAGCTTCTGAGTATTAATAGGATAAAGATATACATATACAGATATATATATATATATGTTGGAAATAGTACAAAAAATATATACTAAAAATTTTCATAAATTAGAAAAAGAAGACATGTTTTTTAATTATTTTATTATTAAATTAAATTATAACTACAAAATTTTCATATAAATATAACTTAAAAATATATAGAAATAAACAAAAAATTTTAAGTATTAAAATTTGTTAGATGATATAAGGAAAAACCATGTAATTTTCTCAATCCAGACTGTTATTTAAAAAGAACACATAATATTATAATAATAATTATCATCACATAACAATGAAGGACAAAAATAATATTCTATTTCATTTATAGTTATAAAATGAAATAATTTTTCTATTTCATTCATAATTCGTCAAAATTATCTTAATTACTGACAACATATTGCTTAATTGCTATTAAAACTTGATTACTTCAAATCCATTAAGCAAAAAAATTTTGATAATAGAATGAGATTATATTTATAAAGTGCACTAATAATGTATGAATTGCAGTTCGTCCTCATCAAGACTCAACATTTTTGTACACTGAGCCACCAACTTGCATAGGATTGTGGTTTCCAATTGAAGATGCAACGATTGAAAATGGCTGCCTGTGGTATGTCCCTGGATCTCATAAAGGTAGGGACATTTTCCTTACTTTATAATTTGAATTTCGATGTGGATAAACAACTAGATCGGATTCCGAAACAAGTGGATATTTAACCACAAATATATCCTGCAAAATGAGTTATATAAATTACATTCATTCTAAAGCGTTGTGATTATGAGTAAATAATTAAAAATGTTTTCTTAAGTAACCATTTTTTACCAAGAAAATTTCAGAAGTTGAAATATATTTTTAATAAAATCATTTAAATCGTTTGCTTGTTCTTTTAAAGTAATTATAAGCTATTTAGTCTGTAAATAGTATATATGTAGTAATAAGGAGGACGTATAATTTACGTCCGACTCGTCATTCAATTTATTTTTCACACACAACTGAGAATAAATTCTATGTAATCATTTTTTTAAAATTTAAGTTAATAAGGATGATTAGCAAATATTGTAAATACAAATGTATTTGAAAAGAAATAATAATATTAACAGTTTTTATTGAAACCCGACAGATGGCGGAGTGGTTAGCGTCCCTAAATCTGAAGCAGTAAGTCCCAGTTTCGAATCCTAGTTAGGGTATAGATGTATCTTCCTCTCTTAGTGTATATCTTTCTTTATTATTTCATTTTCAGAGCAAAGATGGCACAACCAATGGGTGCTTCATTATAATAGATTCCATCACTTCACTCATTATAGAACTGAATAGGGCGAAAGTCTAAGACATGTGGAAAAAAAATTGATATTGAATTTTTTTCAAGAAAACTAAATTTATCTTATTGAATTACAGAGGGAATTCATCAGAGATACGTAAGAGTTCCTGGGAAAACTCCACTGATGAATATGGAAGGGAAGTTACCACCTGTTGATGATGATAAGTACGTCCCAGTACCAGCCAAAAGAGGTAATTTTAAACAAAAGTTGTGAAATTCTATAAGATAAATTTTGGGTACAATAATCGCGTTTAAAATATCTTAAATTGTTTTGAAAAACATAAAAATATTATAATTTCTTTAATATACTTCATCTCATAAATTAAACTATAGAAAACGCATACTTATTTTATGTTTGATTTAAGCAATTTAAGTATTAAATATTTAAATTAAAGCTTTTTGTGTGTGATTTCTACAAATGATTCAACAATTCTTTTATTTATAATCTGTTTGTCTCCCAATTTAAATTTTATAACAAACATACATCGAGAGAATTTAATATCCTGAAATACGAAAACATATCAGTGTCATAAAAATATTCAAATGTTTTGAAGCATTCATATTGAATTATTCGAGCAACCTAAACTGTTTTAAAGTTATTGATTGTTTTTTAAATGTTATAAATATCATTTTAAAAACTTTAAGATTTTAAAAGGTTATTTAAATATAGTGATATGCAGTCTGAAGCCTATTTATTTTTGTTACATTTTTACCAATTTTTTTAACGGGTGTTAATTTCTGTATTAATAAATTCATGACATTGAGAAGTGATACTATTGATTGATCTATTAAACCAATAAATTAAATGTATTATGAGGCAAAAAGAAAAATCCTATTAACCGTTAACAAATATACACTGCTAGTCACCCAAACTGCAACATAAAGAAAGACAAGAGATATCACAACAAAATTTATTTTGTAAATAACATTTTCACCAAGTATCAAATGGTTAAATTTATAGTCTTCTGTGAAGTGTGATTCCTGCCAAAACCAGTATCCAGAGTAGCCGCCATTGTTGGTGATGACCGCTGTCACACGCCTCGGCATTGCTTCAAAGAGACTTTGGATGTATTCTTGGGGTACAGCAGACCAAGCAGTTTCCACACGTTGCCAAAGTTGAGCTGGTGTGGCAACTGGGGATGTAATCTGGGTCAATCGTTGAGCAACCATGGATCACTTGTTTTCTATCAGCGAAAGATCTGCTGAGTGAGCCAGCAAGGGAAGCAATCCAATCTGGCGATTGAAGAAGAATTCTTGGACATTTCGTGCCAAGTGTAGTCGCGCATTAATCTGTTGAAATATGTCTGTGGACAAGCCCTAAAAGTAGGGAAGCACAACTGGCTACAACACCTGGGAAATGTAGCTCTGGCTGCCTAAAGTACTCGCAATGCGACTAGAGGAGTGCTAGAGAAATATCCAATACCGCCCCATACCATAATACTCGGTGCCAGACCAGAGTGGCGGTGCATAACGCAGCTATTCAGCATCTTCTTTCCACGGTGTCTCCAGACTCAAATGAAACCATCGTGATGTTGCAGACAGAAGCGTGACTCGTCAGTAAAGACAGTTTCATTCCATTCTGCTGTCTACATCCTTCTTTCATCGTACCATTGGCGTCTGAGACGTCTGTAGTTCTGCGTCAAGGGTACACGAAGCTATGGACGTCTTGCAGACAGACCACTCTGCTGTAAACGGCCTCGAATGGTACGCGCAGACACTGGATGATGCGTTACAGGCTGAGTGTGCTTTGCTATGGTTCATGATGTGGCTGAGTGATCCGTCACTACCATGCGCACAATTTGCCTGTCATCACATGAAGAGGTGGACTGAGGTGGATGCAATAGTACATGTCGGGCCGTCACACGTATGTTCGTTAACCCTTTCTGTATTAAAAAATGAAAATACGATGTTTTCTGAATAAACGAAAGCATTGTGTATTTTTGTTTCAAATGCATATTGCTATCAAGTATAAATCTTTCTTTACAGAAACAGTTTTGGTAAGATGATATACGATTATTTTTTCTAAAATATACCGTCGTACTCACCTGCCTCCAACGATCACATATCCGAATTACAGTTGTTTGGTTTCATCTAACACGACTACTGATTTTCCTGAAAGATAATTCCCAATCTCGGTAAGCTACTATTCTTCCTCTGCCGAACTGGGATATTTGATCAAAAAATGATCGCTGTTTCCAACAAAGCATAACTGATCTTTATTTGTTTGTTTGTTTTTGTTTTTTAAAACCACAAGATAAACACAATTGGCGAACTTGAAATCATCGAAAACTCCAAGCCTTAAATACCGCTTTTGAAGTGGCGCCACAGGCGCGCGTGTTGTGCGTCTGCGCTGAAATTATAATCATTTGCATATCTCACCACCGCTAATGCATGTTGTAAATTTCATTTGCATGCTTCCTTCAGGGTGTTGCATTTACGGTGGCAAGCAGTTGTAATACTTTTAAATAGGAACAAAAGAGAAGAAAGCTAAAATAAAATTATATATACTCAATTTTTCAAAAACAAATGTGACTGTAAAACTTTTAATTTCAAATATAGGAATTAATTAATCTTGACTTAAGAAAATCAACACGTTTAGTTTTCATGCATTTGGAGTTATTATTGAGCAAGAAGGCTCTTTTAAATAACGAAATTTATTTGTTATATTCTACAGGAAAGAATTTGTGAACATTACTTAGAGTGAATACAATAAAAATTCCCTCTATTAATTTTTGTTAAATATTTGAAAGAAAAATGAAATAGTAAATTGTTTAAAATTGTTTTCAATATAAATATGCATTTTCTAGGGGATTGTGTTTTAATACATGGTGCAGTGGTTCATAAAAGCGGCAGAAATCAGACCACCAAACCTCGTATAATTTATACTTATCACGCAGTAGAGAAGGAGGCAGAATGGAGCACAAGGAATTGGTATGTACCCTTCATTCATGCAATTTGAAAGAAGCAAAATTTATTGAGATTTTTTAGTTCACTTTATATTATTCCCACTGCTTATTTTAAATACAGTGTTAACCAACGTTGTTCGAAATTCTATTCCGACAATAGGATGACTCAGTAATTGCTGTTACAGTATTTAGAAATACAGTAACAGTAATTTCCATACTATACTGTGATCTGAAGTAAACAATCGAAGAAGTGATTTTAAAGAAGAAATATCATCAGCAAGTAAAAAAAGAAATTGTTATAAAAGTTGGATCATTTCTACTGTGAATAGATGAGAGCTCCAGCGGCTCAGTAACTTCAAGCCGCTTCCCGTTAAGATCAGCAAAGTGAAGCATCATTTGCCACGGGCAGTGGATGGGAGGGTGACCAAATATCCTCTTCTCTCACTGGGTTGCTGGAGTTCCGTGGATTGGGGACGTGTCTATGTTACTATGTGACGTCCAAAGTCCTTCCGCTGGTGTGGCGTTTATGTGGGGAGGAGGATGCCAGCTCAGGTGTGACCTCGTCACCTGACAGTGGTTCTTGGTACCAGGTACTTAGTGATTCCAAACTCTTTAACTTAAAGGTACAGTACTGGTCTCGCCTGGACCACTATGTATGTCTGTATGTATGTGAACAGATGGTGCAATATCGAAAGGTATTTTGTAGATGAGTCTTGTATTTTGTCTTATCTCACGCATTTCAAAGTTGAAGTAAAGGTCTTATAATGGTATATTTAATTCAACTAAATACACATTAGCTCTTCAACTTACTCTATATGTGATACCAAATTTCCTTAATTGGTTTCAAATTAAAAAAGTCAATAAAGTATCATTGTAATAACATTTTACTGGCCTCTAAAAAACTGCAATATTTTAATGCGTTAAGTTCAGTAATGGACTCTGTTTTTTCCAAACATTGGTGAGTTATAAAAAGCAAATAATTTTGATTAAACCATGTCACTAATGTATTTATAGATTATTCTGGGTTAACATTGTATGCGATTGAATATCGTGTGAAAATATTTTCCGAATTATTACTCTGAAGAGCAATTACAAATCATAAAGAAGCTTAAAACAGTCAGTTCAAAGTCTTCCCAAAGGTTGAAATGCTATACGCTACTTTACTTTTTTTCAGTTTTTTAATACTTGATATGAAAAAATTTTATTAAAAATATAAGTACATAAAAGAATGCTCCAAATTTTCTAAAATTTTTCCTTAAATCAAATTTAAGAAATAATGTTATTTATATCCGTAAAGAGAAAATAATATAGGAATAATATGATATATACCTTCATAACATTATATTAAATGATAAATAATAAATAATTTCACGTTATATAATACACATTACCTTATTAATAATGGTATATATATGATATAATATGGTTAATAATATAATTATATTATACATGCTATATTATATTACATAAGTTATACTTAATTATTAATGTTAATTTTTTTTCAGGTTGCAACCCACAGAAAAATTGCCTTTTCCTTCAATTTACACCAATTAAATTCATGTCGACTTCAATAAGTTTGAGAAAATAATTGTTTTCAAAAATACCTCACATTAAACATAAAAAATTTGTTTCTTTTATACTTATCTCATGCCATAATTACAATGATTTAAAAACAATTCAAGCTACTTTGTACTCAGCATTTAAATATAAGTTTTATAAATGTGTTAATATTTATATGTAAACGCAATAAAATTGCTCATATCATAAGTATATGCATGTCTTTAGAAAAAACTACTTGATTCTATTTTTGATTATATGTATTTAATCAAATTCATCAATTTCTAATAAAAGCTTTAAGAATATGTTTGATTAAAAGCACACACATATGGATGTTTATCTACAAGTTTATCAATTACCAAGAAAATGTTGGGATTGGGTGTTCATCATTCTGCAGAACAGCTGTGAACCAAAGCACAACGTCGTTTACACCATTAAATATCGTTTCTTATCGTACAGTAGATATATGAAAAAGAATGACATTTTTCATTTTGAAAATAGTGATAGTAGGTTGCGGTTTGCTTTAAAATTTTAGAATAGGCACTGCTAAATTAGATAAGTTAACATTCTTTCGAACTGCAAAAGAAACACCGTTACCTAATGGTAGGGCAGCATTCTTCAAGGCGGGAAATTATAAAAATTTAATCTTAACCATCACTGTGAAGAAACATTAGATATGCATGGATAAGAGCACATCCTTCTCCTTTGTTCACATTTTGTTTGATAGCATGTATTTTTTCATTTTTCTTATCATCTCTCTTGTCCATTACATCGCAATATCATTCACCCAGCAACTTTGGTAGATTTTTTGATTAGTTAAGTTGAATAATTATATTTCGCAAAGATATATCACTGCTGATTTTGAACATTGTAAATTACCAAAACATACACTGTATAGCGAAAATGATGTCAAAAAATTTTAAGTCCAGATAATTATAAGTGGATTTCCAGTTCAAATAAATATTTAATTACTTATAAAATTTAGATAATTTTTTTTAGATTAGTTAATTTTGTTTTATTATCATTGTAATAACCTTATATATATAAATAATAATCTTATATATAATAATACATATTTTCACGAAGTTTATGCATGCACCGTAAGATTTTCCGAAAAATTACTTTTTATAAATTGTGAAGTGTTCTTGAAATTTTTACTTTATACTTAAAAAAATAGTATGATCAAAAACTTAATTCACCAGAACCTTGAATAATACCATCTCAAATAAGTTGCCAAGTTTCACCATAGTGGTGTTCAAAGAGATTTACCTTGGTGGTAACAACTCTGTAGTTCTGCATATGAAAGTACAAATGAATTAGATCGCAAACTAAGCTTGGACTCATTTGAGAACATTACACAGCCGCCGTGTATGTGTCCAGATTATATAATCTCTAAGCCAGGATAATCATTGACGACAATAAGTTTCGTGAAATTAGGTCTAACAGGCTTGTGAATATTTAGACCATGCTGTTCTCAATCTGCCTCGAAATTGTGTACTTGCGGCTGATGGCAGCTGACAGGACAGCTCTACTTTAACCTTTTCAGGACGGGGTGCCTCTGTTTAAGACGCGCGTTCAGGACGAAGCAGAAACGAAAGGAATGATGTTACAGGACGGGGGTTTTCTCCACTAAGCCTAACTTTAGAAAAAAATTCGTAAAAAATAAAGTTAAAGTCCTACCGCCATGATTTTTGGTACCATTTTATATTATTACATAATCTATCTTATAACATTAAAACTAGACTTTAATAATGTTTTTCCTTCAGTTTATATGAAAATATATATATAAGAAAGTTGATTACCTTGGGAAATAATTTTCGACAAAGTAATTCTTGTTTTTCCAAAATTTTAATTGACAAACACTTCAACATATTTTCAAATTAATAAAAACTATACAAGGGCTATTAACAAGAAAAAATAACAAAATTTAAAATGAAGACTGAGTATGGAAACTCTCAAAGCACGGATAAACGCAAAGTCCGACATTGCATCTGTGTCGGAATCGCTAGAAATATCATTTTCTAACTCTTTAGCAAATGAATCATCACTTTCATCTATATCACTGAATGGTTCATTTACCATACGTGTATATTCCTCCTTTGTTAAATAACGCTTCCTCGCCATAATAATCTGGAGTCGAGAATTTTCGAAATAGCAAGAAAAGTGAGAAAATAAAACCGAAAGCAGTAAAAATTATAACGAAACTGACGCTAAAACCCCTAAAAGACCTTCCACAGTAGCGAAAACAAAATAAAAAAAGTGTTCGGAGAGCTATCAGAAGCGAGAATCCTTAATTCACGTGGATAGTTGAAGAGCCGAGCTGTGTTTGTTTACATTGAGATTTCCTCTCTCCCCACCCACAGCTGATAATCAAAATACCAAAAAAAGCAGGAATACGAAAAAAATGAAGGTCAGAACACTAAAACTACGTTCAGTTTAAATATAATGGACACATAGTGCCATCTAGCGATTATTAAAAATTGTTCCAGCTTAAAATGCATATATGCACCGCCCGGCCCTCACTTTCGTCCGTACGAAATGCATATATGCACCGCCCGTCGCGAAGAGGTTAATGCTGCAATTTTTGAAATATTACTAGTCGTCTCATAGTGTTTTAACTGGGGGAAGAATCATGCTATAATATCTATTGACATCCTCTAGAAAGACTCTTGGCGAAGCATATTCAATTTTGGACCATGCGCCATAAAACCCAACCAACCAAACTCTGGAAACACTGTCGAAATTTAAAGATATTAAGCTAAGCGATTTCGAGTTCTTTGGAAACTACCATCTGCGTATCTTCATATTCCAAGTAGCTAATTTTGTCATCAAAAAATCATTCATATGTATCTTTTGTGTCCTAAGTATTTAGTTATGGTACTCCGCTGTTAAATACGAGAAGCTTTGGAATTGCACTGTTTCAATGGCGTCATTCTTCATTTAGTAATCTCTGATTTTTTTCATCACTGTGACATAATGCCATTTAGCGAATTCTAGTGACTTGTCATCCAAGCATTTTATTCCTGAAGATGTAATTAATATTCTCCAGATAAAATTATCACTTTAAAATATAATTTCTATGGAATTTTGAATTATCCTTAATTTATGGACATGAGTATATAATAGTTAAATTCTAAGGCAAACATAAATTTATGTACTATAAGACAAATATTTATATATCGTTATTACATGGTAGATAAGAAAATTTATATGTTAAACTTTAAATGCGTAAAGGATACAAAATTTCTTATTGATATTCATTTTTGTGATATTTTATGTATATGTTTTCATAGTATTTATACAGTAATTTTTAAACTTATTAAGTATTTAAAGCAATATAAATAATATTTGATACCCTTTGCATAAAATATAACTGCTTCAATAGAATACATGCAATAATCGAATAATCTTTTTGTAAAATAAAAATTGCATATGTGGATTAATATTGTTACAGAATATAAAACATGTCAGAATAAAACAAGCCAAAACATGTAACCAATATCTCTGTTTATAAGAAACTTAAATATTTTCCTGAAAATTAATGATGCGATATCATTTAAAAATCCTCCCATTTTTAGTATTTAGTAAGAACAAAATAAATGAAATAATAATACTAAAAAAACATATACTCTTTTAGAGATTTTCCTCTTTTTAGTTTAATTAAATTAGGTACTCAAACGAATTTACAGCATTTCAATTCAATTTTATTTAAAAATATAATAGAAATAATTTATTTTGAAGCACTATGAAACAAATTTATAAAAACAAAATCAATCACTCAAATTATACAGAGAACGTCAATGAAATATATATATATAATATATATAATTAAAAAAATTACGTACACTGCTAAAAAAGTAGAAGGACACCAGGTTTTTCTCAAATAGGAAAAGAACTTTGAATTTTTACAAAATATTTTCATTACAGCACTTTTAAAAACTGACTTATAATCAGATAACTATATCTGTAACATGAAATAAAAAACTACTTGCTCATTACAATTAAAAATTAATTTCATTCATACCATACTGTTTGAAAAAATAGAAGGACAGATCTAAATAATGAAAGTAAAAGCCTTGTTAATAAGGAATTCTTCTGTCATTTGCTTTAACTACTTCAAAGACTCTATTAGCCATTGAATTATTTAAGTCTTGAGTTTTGGATTGACAAAAATTGTCCGCAACACAATTCAAAACTTTTCAAGTTCGATCAAAGATTCATATTGCTTGCCTTTGGCATAAACACGCCGAATAGTTTAAAACCAGTTTTAAACGCCAATGGCAGCGTGAATTGATGATTCATATTGCTGAAATATCCAATTTTCTCCGCCTAGCTCAGCGCGACAGGGAAGAAGCTCTGAATTTAAAATTTGAATGTAATCTGTATGTTTCTGTCTTTCATTTAGAAACACTAGATTGGTCTTTCCAATGCAACCAACTGATATCTGATCCATTAAACTGTCTCCTCCTATCTGTCAGGTAAAAGGAGTTTCTTCTTGTGTGCCCAAACAATGCCAACAATTTTGGCAACCACCTGGGCCATCTAAATTGAATTTTTATCATCAGAAAAAATAAACTGAAGTCCATTTGAACTTCCAA
Source organism: Latrodectus hesperus (assembly GCA_037975125.1). Classification (NCBI taxonomy): domain Eukaryota; kingdom Metazoa; phylum Arthropoda; class Arachnida; order Araneae; family Theridiidae; genus Latrodectus; species Latrodectus hesperus. Next base: position 39,127 of record JAJQOW010001491.1, read on the forward strand.
GACATGTTTTCTTTGACCCACTGTAGCCGGTGCTCAATGAGCCTTTCGTTCCAATTAGGATGGTGCTCTCTTTTCTTAAATATGAACGTATCCGATATTTTTAAGTAGTTGTAAATTGTTGTTCTGGTTACATGTATTATTCCTGATGGGTCTTATGCTTTCCCAACGCTTCCACGCGATTTTTAAGTTCTTTAAAGATTTTTCCTTAATTATATAGTGTCAGTTTCTTAGGTGTTATGACAATCTTTGCTGTCCTCTGACTCTTAAGATTTTTCAAGAAGTTAGAAACAGCGTTTGGACTAATGTGTATGCGCTTTTCAATTTCTCTTACACTTTTGCCCACATCCTTACGTGCCACAATTTAGCCTTTTTGAAATTCATTTAAACGTTTCTCCAGTGGCATTTTAACTGTACAAAAATTGAAGATTTTTTTAACTAAATATATCTTTTGAAAGAAAGGCAGTATAAAAGAACAATTTTTTCAACATATTAAACAGCTACAAATTCTAAAATGAGAATATTTTTTCAGGTGTCCTTTTACTTTTTTCACAGATGAAAAATCTATAAATACTATTTTATAATATTTTCTTTGTGGTAAATAAAACTCATTCACTGGAAATAAAAGAAAAATTAGTTTAATAAAATAAAAGAAAGAAAAATACATTAATTGCACTAAAATTTAAAGCATATTTTTCCTGCAGTGTAATATTATTAACTTTATAAATAAAACAAATTTTAGAAACTTTGAATATTTGAAAATATTTATGAACTACTTAAAAATCATCACAGCAATCTTTTTAAATAAAAGAAACTGTTGTTTTTACATAATATATTTAATAAAAAGAATCATTTATTATAATCAATAAAACATTAATAAACCAAAAAAAATCAATTTTAGGTCACTAAGCTAAACTAACGAAAATCAACAATATTTAAAAATTAATTTATATTAATGTAAATGTTGTACTGCTCTTACATGAGAATAATTAATAAAATTAAGCTAATAACATATCAATATATTAAAACATCTTTGAAGGTTCAAAAGGTTAATGTATGATCTTAATTGCACCGGAAGTGACGTCATATTTTGTTTTTCGTATTTTTCTCGTAAACTATGGATTGTTCAGGAACGCTTCTTTGGGCAGTTTTTATGTACTCCCAACGAGGAATCTAACTCTGCAGAGTTTTTGCGGTCGTTTTGGGACACCCTGTATACCAATAAAATACTAGCAAATAATAAAATTAAAATATAAAATCAATGAACAATATCAGTAATATTTATAACTTAATTACAAAAAATAATTTAACATATAAATTAAATAAATATAAAAACATATTGCTTTCAAAAAGGCAAAAAGGTTTTTCTGTGGGGTGTCTCCTTCAACAAATGAAACAGTACTAAAATATCATTTTTAAAAAATGTAAATGCTTCCGTTAAAATCACATGAAATTCAAATAGGAAAAATAGTGCATAGTCCATCACACGTTTCACACCAGGGATTTAAATCACTTAAATACAAATATTTGTGAGTGAAAAGAAGTCCTATTTTAAGGTAACTTGTGGAATTCTGAATGCCAATTGTGAAGAATAGCTTTATCTCATTCATCATTAATTGCTTGGAATGCTTCAAATGGAAAGTTCTTTAATGGAGAAGAAAAAATTTAATTGTATAAAGAGTCACATTGAGACACGATGGATGTGGATCGAGTTATTTTCCTGTCTTCAATTTACATTTCACTATTTAGGAGGTCAGTGAAGCTCTTAATTTTAGTATTGCTTGCTTTATTGTAGAAGTTTCTATTCAAAATTATTATGTATTCATTTAAAGGTTTCATTTTGCGGTCTCTGTAAATGGATTTATTTCGTACCCTAGTAGCAATTCAACACTGGGGTGGTGATTGGGTTAACGACTTGAACCGATGGAATCTCAGCGGCCCCTGTGCGGCAAAAGTGCATGGAACAGTGGACCTTTTGTCACCTCGGCCAGAGAGCGGCTGCGGTGTCGCCGCCCGTTCAGTTGAAGTGCACGGTGTGATGAGTTTATGGCGTATGGCCCGATGACTTTTTTAAAATTCGATGAAAAGGGAGTGAGTGCATCGATGATATTTGGCATTCAATTTTGTATTCTACTCGTGTACCTATGCTGTTTTCCGGCTTAAATATAAAAAATACACTATCGTTAAAAATAATTTAACAATAGTGTATTTTTGATAAGCCTGACAATATTTAGGAAAACTTATTTTAAATATTAATATATTTATAAGTGTTTTAAGTGATAAAAATATTTGTGTTAAAGGATTTTTTATTACTTATTAATAAATTCAAAATGTAATAATTTAAATAGTACAGTTATGTAAGTGAAATTAATATGAAATGTATTTTACCCAATATCTAATATTTTTTCACTATAGGACATTTCAGTATTTTCAAGTTTTCATTGCAGAACACAAAATTAACTTTCAATAATATCAGTTTTATAGATTTGCTTTAATTTTTTTTCACTGATATGAAAAATCAAATAAATGACAATATTAAGATTTTTTTAAATAATTCCCAGTTTTAGAAAAAATAAATTAGCAGGTTGATTTTCCTAATGTTTTCTTAACAAGTTTTACACTGGAAATTTAAATGCAAAAATCTAAATTTTTTATTGCTTTTGTGAGATATATATTTTAACATGCGTGCCTAGATTCAGTTTTAGAAATTAAAATCCTACAAATTCAATTAGTTTCAATATATCTGTAACAATAGGTATAAATTATTTATAGAACCTTTCTACACTAGATAGATTTGATAAATTTAAAATAAAACATAGATTCATTATTTTAATATAGAACACAGACAATATTCATTAAGATTTTATTTTAAAAAATAATTTCAAATTTTAGAAAAAATAAATTAGGAAATTGTTCATTGTTATGATTTTCAAAATGTTTTCTTAGCAAATTTAACTTTGGAAATTTAACTGCAAAAATCTAAATTTTTTTATTGCTTTTATAAGATATATATTTTAACATGTGTGCACACATAGATTCAGTTTTAGAAATTAAAATCATACAAATTCAATTAGTTTTAATATATTTGTAAAAATAGGTATAAACTTTTCTCAACTAGATACATTTGATAAATTTAAAGTAAAACATTGATTCTATATTTTAATATAGAACAGACAACTTTGATTCCATGGTCTTAGCTTAATGTTATATATATATATATATATTGATATTTTCCATTTATAGTTGAAAAATTGACTTAAATATGAATATTCTAGAACATTTCTAAAAGCAATATTTGCAGAGCTAAAAGTGATAAAAGAAATGAGTTACAAATTTTTGGTAACAAGTGTATTAAATACATTATTGTAATAAGATTAAAAATTCAGTTATATATTCAGATAAAGTGTCCCTGTTTTACAGCATTTTTGATTTTAATATTTATTAAACTATCTACTTCAATATTTATGAATTTATTCACAAAAACAAAATGTTCACAAAAGATAAATCTTTATTATTTTTATAACATCTTAACATTAGACTGGGCTTTTTCCAAAGCCCATTTCAAACCCCCATCTCTATCAGGAGCACACAGCCATTTCTTGATGTCCTGCTGTACATCCATATCTGTTATACGGCTGTCATGGTGGCGAGTAGAAGCTACAAATAAACAAATTTTACTCATATAAATGTTAAATAAAGTAACATCAGAAACAAAGTAAGGTTAACATTTTTATAATTATTATTAACATTACATGGAAATATCACAAAAATTAAATTTTACAGTTGTTAAAATATTACAATTAAGATTTAAATTTAGAAAGAAAATAAATTTATTAAATTTAATTTACGTACTATAATTAACATTTTGATCGAATGGTAAACTTGGCATTTAAAAAATACAAAAGTAATCCATAAATGAAAATAGAAAATAACAATTTTTCTCAATTTTAAGTTACAAACACAATATAAATTTAAATTACATACGTTAAACCTAGAATAATAAAAATATGCAATTAAAATTATTTCAGAAACATGAAATATTATGTTCTTATGATTTGTTACAGTGATTATGATTTAGAAATATTTTGATTAAATTCAATTCATAAACTTTACGCTTGAATTTAATGTTTTCATATTGCACTATATTACTTTTAAAATTTATTTCTACAAGCAGTTAGCTTTAAAAAGTTTAAAAACAAAATGCTAACCTGTTATCAAATTCATAACATTCTGAAGGGTGGAAAAGGGATGTTTTACACCTCTACTGCCCTTCCAGTTGTATTGTTTTGACAACTTGTTTGTCATCAGTTCCATCAGAATTCTTTTGATAACATCACTGGAACTTGTTCCACCTTTATTAGTCAAAATAGTCATCTGAAAATAATAACAAAATATCAGAAAAATGAATTCAAATGAAGTTCCAGTTTCCAAATCCATGTTAATGCTAATTTACCTGTCAAATATTTTTATATAGAAACTTAATGTTTTTAAACTTTATTTTTTTGTATTTCAATTGGTTTAAATTGCTAGGAAATTAAAATTATGTTGAAAAAAATTCCAGAAAAATTTAAAGCCAAATCAGCTTTCTAGAATTTTTTCTAAAAAACATATCACAGCAAAAATTTAAATACAGTTTTCTTTGCAAAAAATAGATCAACACATATTTCTTCAATATAATATTTGTATATTATTTTGTTATATATATTACAAAATTTGCATCATAACTTATATTAATATATTGCTTTGGCTTACTCCTTAAAATTTATCATTGATCAACTAGTAAAACAAAAAAACTGGCACTTCTTTTTTCATTTTTGGATAAGAACTTTATTACTCTATTACTAATTTATTATTACTTTATTACTAAAAAGAAAAATTATAAATATTAAAATTAAACTTAAAAAAATCCACATCTTACAAAGAAAAAAACTATTACTCTCCTTATTAAATGAAATTTAAAAATACACAGAATTTTTCAAAATTGTAATAATATTTATGATGAACACAGTAATTACAAAATATAACTAACTTAAGTATGAACAAATCATAGCTAATAAAACCAAGATAACAAACCACAAGATGACAGGCAACGACATGAGACCTTCATCCAATTTTCATTAGGAACTTCAAAGTCTTCAATAGCACGCCTAATTCTGTTAGGCGTCTTATAAGGAGGCCAGTAACACATATTTCCATCCATCCAATTAGATGCGACAACTGCCACACTTTTATCACCTGTTTCCTCTACGAATTCTACAACTTGAAAGCTATGTGAAAAATATTTAATGAATAAATTCTGTTTCTGTTTTTAGGATAAGTAGTTTTTTAATTGTAAATAGATTGTTATTGACCATTTTGTTAAAAATATTTTGTTTTATATTCTTTTAGTCAAAGTTTATTCTATAAAAACAATGATTCACTTTGAAGCTCACATATTCGGTAAAATTATGAAAAACACAATATTTATATGTAACATGCAAACTTTTTGCAAAATCCTGTCAAGGCATTATATATATATATATATAGAAGAGTATGATTAAGTTTCAAAAATCTTATTAATTAATTAACCATTTAATACTTTTTAAATGAACCGATTTTTAAAATATTTAATAAAGTATTTTTACATGTTTCAAGTTTTAGTAAACTGGAAGTGTTGATCCCTAATGATTACAAAAACAAAAATGGAATACCTCTTTACAATTTTGAAAGATGCTTCCAAAAAGTTCTATAATTTTGAATGCAAGTCAAGAAATCATTACTGCATATTTATTCCCAAATTTTATATACCACCATTTTCATTTGCTGATATGAATTTTATCATTAAATGTAAACTTGCAATGAATCTCACCTTGATTATAGAAGGTTATAAAAAATAGATATGAATTAAATAAAGTATATGAAGATAATTATACTTACTCTGTAAACATAACTTAATACTTTCTTATCAAAAATAGAATTTGATCATCTTTAAGGTCTCAAAGACATTTTATCTATTACTAATTTTGCTGAGAATGATAAAGTAACCTAATCAACAATTTAGTTCTCCAGTTATAAAATAGTAACACTCAAAACAATACTTTTTTACTCTGTTTAATAAAAGCTTTTACATTAGTCTTTTTACATTATATTGGATTTTTCGAAATTTATTCCGTCTGGAATAAATATTTTGATCGTTTAATTTATATGAAAATTCTAACCTGTTCATTTCCAAGCTTCAAATATTAATCTTAGAAACAAAAACAAGAAAAAGTCATATTAAAAATAACACATACCAAAAATACACAAAAAAATTTTCAACATAACATTTTATGGATGTTTTACCATGCGGTACGATACAAGTATGCATTAAAATTTTTTTTAATTGTTATAATAATTGTAGATTATTAATGCATATTATGGGTATTTATGAATTTCAAAAACAATGAACAAATTAAAGCATAATTTCACAATAAAGTTATTTTGTATCATTTAAAATAGACTGTTTGCAATGTTTATTCTAACTTAATTGCACAAATACAATGATTAGCTTGATAATAATGTGACATAATTAATTGCAGGAAATATATTTAATTTTAAGGATATATACTCGTTATTTATTTAAAAAAACTGATAGTACTTACCAAAAAATTCTGTAAAATATAATTCCTCGTAAGACAATTAAGAATAGCTAACTACCCAGTGGAAATAAATATACAGAGAAAATTAAAGTAAACAATAGATTTTAAATATGGCCGCCACGCATGCGTAGACCTATTAATAGGTCTGCGCATGATTTTACTTTCCTTCAATCTCAATGGTAAATGCTGCAGCCGACGACCAGCGACCACTCTATCAGTGGCCGACGACGGTGTCGTTCAGAATAGGCGGTAGAAAATACAGTGACCGTGTCATGTGTAAGTTAATGGGCACACACCGGTGAAAAAATCCGGTGTCAAGTGAGTTACCAATGAAACCGGTAAATGGCCACTGTAGTACCACTCAGCCTCTGCTACTAGGGTAC
>JAJQOW010001492.1:0-30000 GCA_037975125.1 Latrodectus hesperus
TAACAACAGCTTCACATTTAATTGAGATACACTACTGGCCATTAAAATTGCTACACCAGGAAAGCGGCACACCACACATGTGAAATTTGCATGACAGGTAGAACTTGTTGTGATATGCAAATGATTAGATTTTCAGCGCATTCATACAAAGCAGGCGACAGTAGTGACTTCTATAATGTGTATAAAACCAGAGATTTGACAGCAGTTTTCTCATACTCAATTTCCGTTTTAACGTTGTTTTCGGCAAAGAAAGTTGTTTTAATGCCTCGTGTAAGAAGAAGAAATGCCTATCAGCACGTGTCTCACTTTGATCGAGGAAGGATTATAGCCTACCGGGATTGCGGTTTATCGTACCGCAATATTGCTGCTCGCGTCGGTCTAGACCCCATGACTGTTATCAGAATATGGAATCACTAAATTCAGGGCAATCATACGGAACGTCATGCAGGATCTCAGCGACCCCCCATCACTAACAGCAGAGAAGACAGACATCTTATTCACATGGTCACAAGGGATCGTACAGCCACGTCACAAACCCTGAATCGAGAAATGGAGTCATTTGCAAGGCAACAAGTTTCTGCTCGAACAGTTCGACGACATTTGCAGCAGCATGGATTGTCAGCACGGTGACAATGGCTTCGGCTGCCATTGACGCTGCGTCACAGACAGGAGCGCATTCAATCTTGTGATCAGCGACGAACCTGTACGCGGGAATGGCATCACGTCATCTTTACAGATGAATCTCGGTTCTGTATACAGGACCATGATGGCCGCATCCGTGTTTGGAGGCATCGTAGAGAACGTGCATTTCCAGCTTGCATTGGACATCGCCATACTGGCCCATCTGCTGGAGTGATGGTATGGAGTGCCATTGGATACACGTCTCGATCACCTCTTGTTCGCATTATCGGCACTTTGAACAGCAACCGTTACATTTCCAATGTGTTAAGGCCCGTGGCTCTGCCCTATCTTCGAGGCCTCCCTAATGCTTTGTTTCAACAGGATAATGCACGACCGCATATTGCCCGTACTGTTCTGAACTTCCTTGATACAGAACAGGTTTGACTGTTACCCTGGCCAGCACGTTCTCCTGATCTATCACCAATTGAGAACATGTGGTCAATGGTTGCCGAGCGATTGGCACGCCATCACTCACCATCCACTACTGTCGATGAACTGTGGCATAGTATTGAAGCTGCCTGGACTGAGATCCCCGTACATGCCATACAATCTCTGTTTGACTCCATGCCTAGGCGGATAAATGCTGTTACTACAGCCAGAGGTGGCTGCTCTGGGTACTGATTTCTCAAGATCTATACATCCTAGTTTCCTGTAAATCTAATCAGTTGTTCTTTCCACTATAATGTATGTGTCCAATAAATATCGATCTGTTATTTACATTCTTTCTTGGTGTAGCAATAATAATGGCCAGTAGTTTATTATGTTAATACCTTTACACATAGTCACTTATAAATATCCTATTATCAAAAGAGCTGCATAGTAATTCTTTGTAAGAGTAAACACAAGTTTCTTCACTTTAAAACCATATTTTATTTCAGTTGAAGACTAAATTTCTTTTCTGTGTTGATTTTTCTATTTTATAATTACTACACAAATATTATTCGAGATTTATAGAATAGATTCCGAACCACTATAACTACCTAGGCTTTAAATGGGAATTGAACCCATAAATTACTGAAACAACTATGTCCAGACAAGTAAGCATTCAACTACGATTCAGCAACGTTTTATTCGCTGAAGAAGACAATGGCATCATTTTGTAAAAGTTTAGCTATATTTTAATTACTGGGGAATATAGTAATATATTATTTTACAGATGTATATCTTTATTTTAGTCTCTGATATAGGCAATGGTATTATTTTGCTAAAACTCGGCTATATTTTTTGTCTATGAAAGAAACTTTGGTATCATTTTGCAGTCATGTCAGAAAATTTATTTATTTTGATAAATATATCAGTGATTTTTTAGACATGTTATGGAAAAATCTATGAAACCCACTTCATTTACGCTAGTATGAGTAGTACAATTGATAGATATCATGTAGCATTTTGAAACAGAAAAACAGCTAACACTTTTTAAAAACTCAAGATTATGTTTTTATGTTTCTTTCCACTTTTTGAAATATTGTATAGCTTATAAGAAATTAAATTAGGCATTGTTTTTTATAAGACAGATTTTAGCTGCTCTATTGGTATATGTAATACTGCTAAAATAAGCTCATTATTACAATAAAAATTATTATTAGAAATATTTTAGGACTATGTTGATTAAAAAATATTGAACATTTTTTAAGACAAGTTTAGACTTCTTAAAAGCTCAAGATTTTATGACTTAATATCATATTTTTTCACTTTCTAAAATCTTACATTACTTTTAAAAAAGGAAATTATATATCGTAATATTTTCAAAATAAAAAGTTGTTTTAAACAAAAGAACGCAGAGCATTTTATGAACAAATTAAAGTTTTTTTTTTACAACGGTGGGCATTTGAGGACGAACCCTATGCCACAACAAGACAAGAAACTGCTACTCATTTATAGTTACCCAGCGGGCACCTGTGAACCAAGTCACGGAGGCGAGTAGCGTTGCACGCGCCATACCACCACAAACTCGTTTATAGGGCGGGCCACATTCATACAACAACACAGAAGAAAGGACAGAGAAACACTGAGAGAAAGTAAGATCCATGCCCGACCAGGCTTCGATCCCGGAACCCACAGCTCAGGAGACAGCAGCGCTAACCACTCAGCCATCGGTCGGCATAAACAAATTATAGTTATAAATTAAAAATAACTCCCTTTTTAAGTAGACTTCTTTGGTGGGAAATATAAAATAGTAGTGAAATAATTTGAGGTTAAATGATAATGTATGATTTATAAATATACCTCTCATCCAATCAAATGAGAATAGTAAAATACTATTAAGTGACTTATTATTATGAAAGTGTTATGTCGCTTGTTGTCCATTAACTTAAGGAAAAATCCCTTGCAAAAAGTAATCTGTTGTAGTTATGGTTCAATGAAAATGACATTATGCATCAATATGACCATTAATATATATTATTGTGTTACAATATATAGTCTAGTTACATGAACGCAATCACCTACGCATTTTGACATCAACGTGAAATAATCAATCACAAAAGATAAGTAAGTGGCAGAACTTTACAATGGAGAGAAGAAAGCGGATTGCAACCATTGACATAAGACTGAAATAGAGTGATTTACCAGAAGTCCAAAAGACATGATCAATTAACTTCGGGGCTAGTATTCTTGAAACAACTGATTTTGTAACAGCCCAGAGGAATCAAAGGCAACCAACAATGTAAAAGCAGAGGTGCCCAATGACATACAAACCCAATTCTAAGAAGAAGAAGAAGAGGAAGAACAATGTCTCCTAAAAGGTAATATAGCGAACATTATTGTGTGCCTCCGCAGACACCTTTATTATTGCACATACGCTGACTGCTGTTCATGGACGGCCGACATCATGACTGTTCATGACTGCTTTTCATGGGCGGCAAAGACATCGTGACTGTTTACGACTGCTGTTTATGGGCAGCAAAGACATCATGACTGTTCACGACTACTGTTCGTGGACAGCAAAGACATCAGGTTTGTTCACGACTGCTGTTCATGGACAGCAAAGAAATAATGACTGTTCACGACTGCTGTTCATGGACGGCAAAGAAATAATGATTGTTCACGACTGCTGTTCATGGACAAAGAAATAATGATTGTTCACGACTGATGTTCATGGACAGCAAAGGCATAATGATTGTTCACGACTGATGTTCATGGACAGCAAAGGCATAATGATTGTTCCCGACTGATGTTCATGGACAGCAAAGGCATCGTGACTGTTTACGATTGCTGTTCATGGACAGCAAAGACATCAGGACTGTTCACGACTGCTGTTCATGGACGGCAAAGACATAATGACTGTTCACAACTGCTGTTCATGGAAAGCAAAGAAATAATGACTGTTCACGACTGATGTTCATGGACAGCAAAGGCATAATGATTGTTCACGACTGCTGTTCATGGACAGCAAAGGCATCGTGACTGTTTACGATTGCTGTTTATGGGCGACAAAGACATCATGACTGTTCACGACTGCTGTTCATAGGCAGCAAAGACATCAGGACTGTTCATGACCGCTGTTTATGGAGTTGAGACATCAGTACTGCAACTGGAAACCTACTGAATGACAACGATTCTCCAATGAATCGCATTTTACTCGCCGTTTGAAATGGACTTAAACTTATACGATGAGAATCGTCTAAAAGCGAACAGGGATTGTTTTCATAGCATTCTCTGTGGGTTTAATCATTATAGTGGAAGGGACAATGCATCAATATCAGTACACATCTCTTCCTGTTAAGCATGACCCTTCCTCAATGCAAATTATTTTTCTTCAAGATAAGGACATCTACCTGCAGGACATTGCATGGTATCCTACAGCTCGCAGAGTATGTTCGTGGCTCAAAGATTACTAGGATGAATTTACCATACTCCCCTGACCGGCAGACTTCTCAGACCTAAGTCCAGTGGAGAATCTGTGTGACTATCAATCAGGTTGTTTAAGCAATGAATCCTAAGCCATGTACACTGCAGTGGAATCGCCCCAATTCAATATCTCAATGATTTTTTTCTATTGCCTAATTGACTTTCTATACACATCTCGCAGTGTTCTGCTCTGCCAAAGGTGGTTATTCTGGAATCTGACAGGTGGTCACATTAATGTGACTGGACTATATATTGAACTGAAATAGATTTTTGGTCAACTATTTTCCAAAACTGTAAAATTAATAATTCATTTATAAGGTCGTCACAATCACACTTGCTGATGCTAACGCTGTGGCCAAATATAGAATTATGTCTCACACCTTTAAAAAAACCGCAACTAATAGAATTTAACTGTCACAGGATTATCACATCCACAATTGCCAGATTGAGAACAGAACACCATAAGGGCATGAAGTTTCTCCTGGATAAAACAAGAACATATGTTCAATGTAAGCACTGCCCGGGAGTCCAGCTCACGCCCAATCACACCTTGGAATTCCCATCTGTTGCGGTAAATTTATTAAAAATGGGAATGGTCCCACTTAGGGACTCATTGCAAGAAATTCTCTACAGCCCTGATGCACCCCTAATTGCAGAGGCAGTGGTCAAGACTTTCGATGGAATTTAGAGACTTTCCTTATTATCTGTTATCTACACTATTTTCATGGACATGAGAACAACAACAACAATAATTCATTTTTCTAAATAGTATACAAATTAGAATATAGCATGCTAATCATAATTTAGTATGCAGATATTTTTATTATTAATATTTTGGTTAATAGTTTCCTTATATCCAGAAGATTAATTTTGATATCAAATTCAGCAACAAAATCCTGTATGGAAAAATAATTTCCAATGTTATCTAACCACTGTGTATAATGAATTTGATTTAAATTCCTATTCGTTGAAACGCTGACATATATGGGGAAATTATGTTTGTCCAATATCATTTACTAAATTTCGAATACGCGTTTCATAGTTATTTTGGGACTACAAAAAGTTTTAAATTAGAAAATAATTAACATTAGTATTTTAGACGGTTAACAATTGAAGATTATTATAAATATGATATTTATAAAACGATTTACCTTCATAGAGGGCTTTATGCATAATAGGTTATAACCACGTGGTTTAAGGTAAAAATATCAATGATTAATTATTATTTTAAACAGGGCTATTTCGAAGATTTAGCAAGAGTGTCTCACTGTTAAAACAAATTAATCTTAAAGTCAAGTTGCTACCTGAATTGCTAGGACTTTAGCTTGCAGCTCAGTAGTTCGTGAGTTCGATTCTATTTCTAAAGTGGGTGTTTGTAATAATTCCGAATCCATTTTAAGTTTTCGATCCCCGTCTATTAGTTTTTCTATTCTATAAAGGAAAATAAATTGACAAACAAACTGAATGTCATTAATTTAAGAAATAGTAGGTGTTACAGAAAGAACACGCAGATATATTAAAATTTCTTTCAAACGACTTTTCTAAATTTTGAATTTCCCATTCATCATTTTTGATTATTCCATTTACCAATGTGAGTTCTATATAAAAATACTGATGAAAAAAATTTTAAATTAATTAAATTCATATATTAGAACTATTCTAATTAAAAGATCTAATTAATATCTTTTTCATTTTCTTAAAAACTGCAAATAATGAAAAAAATTAGTTAAATAAAATTTAATTGCATGTACATCTAGTTAAATTTATTATTCCATATTTTATCTCATCAAATATTTTGGAGATATGAACATTTTTCTTTGGCAAATTGACTTCTTACTATTTTAATTTATCAAAATTCTAGTAAAATACCCTCTTTGTATGCAAAAATCAATTTTTTTTGTATTGATTTCCTTTCTATTTACAAATAATTAATGATACTCATCATCTCATATATATTTGCAATATAATATTTTGTATAATGAATTTAAAAATTATGGAACAATTTGAAATTACTTTCGTAGTTTATTTAGTAAAAAGAAAAAATAGAATTTTTATCCTTTCAAAGCTATATTTTATTTATCGGAAGAAATGTCTTTAACAGCAAGTTGCCATATTCCATCATTTTGATGCTGATTTATTTTCTGTGAAATGGAAAAATTTATTACTCAGTGCTAAGAAAAACAACATAATCAAAATATGAGTCTTAAAGATATACTGAAAATTACAAAAACATCTAAATTCGTGAAAAATGCAAAAGAAAAAAAGATTTCTCATGACAGTTGCCATAATGAACTGATTTTTTTCTGTTCAGTTCAAAATGATTTTACTGACATTTTTAGAATCGTATGCAGACAAGACAAAAATGTATTCACGTCATTTTTTTTATCATAAAATGAAGAAATCTTTTTTTTTTGATTAGTAGAACATCATTGGATGTCTCGAAGCTTCAAATAATTTAAATTATTTTATTTATTGGCACTTTATGATCCTATTTTGCATGTGATAGCTATTTAAAATCATACAGACATTTATATACCAGATTGGAGTTGAATTGACCATCGATACAAATTTAATAAACTGACTCTTTGTTAAAATTTTGTATTATAAGCATTAACTTTACTTGCCCATAACTTTAATTCACTTATATATATATATATATATATATATATATATATATATATATATATATATATATATATATATATATATATGTATATATATATATATATATATATATATATATATATATATATATATATATATATATATATATATATATATATATATATATATATATATATAAACACAAAGAGACTGTTTGAAATTGAAAAAATACAAAAAACAAATAAATCAGATTATTTAAATAAATCAAACAGATAGGACGTATAATGAATAGACAAAATGAAATGAATAGTATGAAATATAGAATTTGAATCATTTAAATAAACATACAGAATGAAAATAAAAATGGAAAAAATCAATAAACAAAATACAAATAAAAAATTAAAAACATCATACATGATGATAATATTCCAATTAATTTTATTAAACACTAGCAAATAGAGCATTGCTTATAATCGCGAATTAAGGCGTAGTTAAAAACTACACATGGGTCAACCAAGCATTGAAGGTTTTATAAGGTTGGTTGGTTGGTTGGGTTTTATGGCGCAAGGTCCAAAAACGAACATGCTGCGCCAAGAAGGTTTTATAAGAGAAGCTTGAAATGCCAATAATTAATTTTAATTTATTTATTTTACGTTCTGTTTTTATTGCCGCGCACACACACACAAATTTTGCAGGTGTGAAATATTTGGTATAGTATCTTGGCAACTATGAGTTTGATATTGTGTCTTATCAATTATGAATTTCTTCATTATATTTATATTAATTCTTGTGTTATTATCTTCAATTAAAAAATTTTTGGTATGGCATCGGTATGTAATTCTTGATCTATACTTTAGACTTCAGCCAATGCAGAAAAGCCATTCTTTGTAGAAATATGGTCAACATACCCTAATAAAACAGGCCAAATTTGTACTTAATCGTTTTATTGTATTTTTTCCCCATTTTCCTTTCATTCTGTGTGTTCATTTAAATGATTCAAACTTTAAACTTTACATTTTAAATTTCTCTTTGTCTATTTCTTGATGTTCTATCTGTTTGATATATTTATTTTTCTATATCTGTTTGATATTATATTTAAATGTTCGAATATATTAAATGTATTGCGAAATTTATTATTTATGGTGTGTGTGTGTAAAATATATATAGCAATGTAATGTGTGTATTTTTTAATAAAATAAAGAATATTCTTTCTGTAGAAACAGAATAAGTTTATAAGGTCAACTGATTTTAATTCGTGTTCTCCATAAGCACATAAACTAAGCAATATTATCCAAAAGTAGAAGTTCAAACAATGTGACGTCATTTTTATGATTTTTCAATTACGTCACAGTCTAGCTTTTCAGCCTTCAAACAATCTTCGTGCTAATATTTCTAAATTTGTTGTTAATAAATAAACGAAATATATTTTTCCCTTTTATTAAAGCAAGGTAAGTATACTACCATCTCAACGTTGACAGAAATGCTTGAAACACAAAAATACTGCGTTTCAAAGTAAAACATCCTCTAAAAGTTTATTTTCTTAAACTTTCTAAAACTCGTCTAAACTTTTCTTTTCTTCGAATATTATGAAAGACATTTTTCAATGAAAACATATGGTGATTACATTTTTATATACCAAAAGTATTAAAATGTTTCACATTGTTTACAGTATTAATTTTTGTATAATACAGATTTGATAAGTCATATAAAAGTACCTCATAGTACTTATTTATTCTCATGGGACCTCTCACGTAAAATTTAATAAAAATAGGCTTGTACCATTTGCTGGAGAGTAATCGGCAAAATTCAGTTTTGGTGTGGATTAAAAAATCTTAAAACTGAATTCCTAATAGGACCTTAACAAAAATTTAAATCAACGGCGATAATTTTTACTGTGAATTCCTTAAAAATTGCAATGAAAAATGTTTTTGTTGTGGCTTATCCTCCTTTTGTCTGACTTCGTCGGACAAAGTGCATAAAACCACTGACCCTAAGAAAATCTGATACCAAAAGGGGGAAGAATAAAGGTCCTTCTTGGTGAACCCCATGCAGTCAAGAACATGTTCAGGGGAGGCTTGTTGGGCTCGGCATTTTGTGCATAATGAGTAGGTCTTCCTCCCCTCTAAAAATGAGAGACTTTTTGTGTGGCCGCTTTTGAGTCTTGCTATTGCAGTTCGGGTTGCTCTGTCGCTGTTGAGACTGGATGATGATCCAGATTCGCTGCTCCCATACTAGTGGTGCCTGGGTGGATTTCTCCATTCCTTCGAAATATCACAAACGTCTTTGGAATGAAGTTTTGCAAAGGTTAGGGCTGTGTGAGAAGGTGGAGAATGGCTGCAGCCCTACTTGGCTAAGTGATCCGCTTGCTCATTGCCATAGATGTCAGCGTGGGATGGAATCCACTGTAAATGAACATCGTGTAGCTTGGAGATATCTTTTAGCTGAAGAAGGATAGAAATGCTGGTTTTATCTCCAACTATGAACAAGTTTTGAAGGTGCTGAAGGGCGCTGCGACTTTCTGAAAGAATCCAGAGGTCTCCGAAGTCACATTCATGCAATGAAAAATAGATGTTCTGAATTGAAAAACTGATGTTATTGCAAAATTATGTCCTTAATTTTATATACAATGTAAGAGAAAAATTCGCTATTAAAAGACTTTTATCTTCCCCTTAAAAATTTCTTTTAAAAATGTTTTAGTCACAATATTTTACATTTTGCTATAAATTCAATGAATTCAGATTAGATTTTTGCTCTTTCTCAGATTAAATTTTAAAATGTACCACAGCAATCTTTCATCTAGGAAAATGACATGCTTTCAGAAAATAATATAATCATTTGTGATTGTCTGAAATATTCTCGTAATCTTAACTTACAAAAAACCCACTGTATGACGATAAAAATAGAGCTTGCGTCGCTACTTATGTTATCTCAAAACAACATGAGTGTTTTGAGGTTGTAAGAAAAGAGGATATTGATACAATAAGACTAAGAAACACCAAGGAAATATTATCATTGGACACACATCTTACAATGCTTAACGAGTGGGACAGTGAATTAGTTATAAGATCAAAATACCTTCTTGACATCCTATAGCTTTGTTTCCTATTTTTTCTTTGTATAAATTGTTATTCCGAATTAGTTAAGTTTTTCATAATAAAAACCAATACGTTTTCTGTTAATGTTCTACAGTCCATGTCTAACTTTTGTTGTTGTTGTTGCTGTTTCTAACCCATTTTCTCTAACTTTTGTTGCGTTGCTTTGTGCTATACCATCCCCATAAAACCAAATATTTCAAAAAAATCTGAAAAACAGGTATAAGTCCTATAAAATCTCAGTAACTGTGAAACCCAAGTACTTAAGGATATGGTTAGGAAGGGAGTCTTTTCTTCCCTGCACCAAGGACAATGCGAAAAGTTTGTCTCTATCTGAAGATATGTAACTCATTTGATGTGGCCAATCGATGCGTATAATAGAGCCGCCCTACCTTTTAATACGCTTGTGATACCAACGGGGTCTTTATCCAAATTACCAAGTGCATTCAGGAGAGAACTCTCCAAAGGGAACTCTCAATCTATTTGGTCTGAGGAGATTTCTGTACAAGATCAGTTGGTAATGTGTAGGGCAAGCTTGTCATGCAAGGCTTCAAAAGAGGCAGACTTGACTAAACTATAAGTGGTTTGGTTACAATTCAAGCCAACGTGAGAGGTGACCCACTGGAAGTGCATTGTGTGCTCATCAGAAAGCCGAAGAGCAAGATCAAAAATATTCAGGCCTCTCACATCCTCAACAGTCGTCCAATGAAAAAGGTGCCAAATCGAGGAGCGATTGCCACATAAGATCCAAATGTCCTTGAAGACCAATTCAGTGGACAATTTAATAAAGTGAATGTCCCATAGAAAGCTACAAGTTCGTAGCTGAAAACGAAACAGCCATCAGGATTTCTGATCCCAAAATGTACTACCAGGTGTCGCAATATGCTCGTGCCTTCCAGAAACAGTCATCAGTGTACTCTCTCAGTACCGAAAGCCTTGTATTGTATCAAAAACCGTTTGTCTAGTAAATTCAGGTAACAATAAAGTCTCATTTAGAATATGATATACTTTTTAATGTAATTCCATAAATTATGTCTAAGCATTTCGAGTTAATATTTGCGTTTGTAATTTCTGTTTGAATCCCTTCAAACAAATTTCTTAAAAATAAGGTCTGATAAAAAAAGATAAATTAATAGTTTATCATAAATTACAAAATACAAAAACTATCCAGAAGCATAAGTAAATTATAAAAGCTATAAATAGAAGCATCGCTAGCCAATTAAATGAAAAGGCAACTCTTATATATGTTAAAGTGGGCCGTAGTAGCCTAGTGATTAGGGCATCGGCTTTCCATCCGGAAGGGCGGGGCTCGATTAAAGACCCACCGACTGCATGCGATATACGTGTTCGTTACATCCGTGGAATCGAAAGTCCTGTGGTCGATCATTGAGCAGTTACTATGGGTGTAATGGTCTGGAGATAATTTCCTCCCCCTTAAGATCAAGGTCAAAATTGTGGCAGTGGATCCTCTCTGATGTTTGTTTGTTTGTTTGTTTGTTTGTCGCTCAACGGTCATTTTTTGCACACGAGGGCTAATTAGACCGGGACTTACGGTTTAAAGTGGATTCCGAACCACTACAAACATCCATGCCCAAGGTGGGATTCGAACCCACGAACTGTTGAACCGAAGGCAAGAGCGCTAACCATTCGGCTGCCAGCTCGGCATCCTCTCTGATGGTGCTATCGATCGGAGGATTTATAAAGAGCAAAGAAGAACTTGAAAGTAGTACTACAAAAAGTACCTTTGTGGTGCTCTGAATAAAAAATGAAATACGCTCCCTACTGACTTAAATTGGACGAAACCCGATAACCGAATGGTACAGAAAGGGGTCCACCTTCATCTCTTATGTACTATGTATTGACTTAAATTCGCATAACCAAAGCAGAGCGAGCTTGGCTTGTCCAAGTGTCATAAGTAGCAACATGTTCAAGAGCTTACAAGTACTCTAATTTTATACAGTATGTGTGTACAGTGCTGTAAATGTAAGTCATTGTTTGATGACTATCTCAGTCAGAGTAGACTGTTCCGCTGCCTTGATCTGTTTTAGGGCAGCCAAATCACGCTTCCGCTAGACAGGGAGAATTTGCATGTGATCATACCCGAGCTGACACTCCATCTACTTCAAAGCCGGCAGATGCTTCAGTAGCTGATGCGGTCCCGTGTCTGCTTCAACTTGGACATTAAAGTAATCATCTTCCGCCACACTTTTAATAAGTTGACCAACATTTGGAATTTGAAATCTATTGTCTGACGCATAATGCAGTCTTCCATACCTTCAGCAGTAACGTCTGAAATCCAGGAATATTTTATTTAAAAAAAGTGCTTTTGAACTCCACAAGTAACACCTCATTTTCATCTTCTCCCTTCTCATACCATTCCTTTATTTGAGATTTTCCAATTTTCTCATTTTTCTGAAATTCTGAGATCAATTCGGATAGATGGAGTTTAAATAATTGGAGTTCAACTGTTCCTTCATCAAGAATACATTCTCTGCAGTCAATTTAAAGTAAAAATACTTTCAAAGTGTTAAAATGCGAGGGATCAGAAGTAGAAACTTATCACAGTGAAAAACAGGAGAGGGATATCATATTTATATCAAATAATTGAATTGTTGAAATTTAAATTTAGGAAGCGACGGTTGCTATATCGTAAATAAGTTTATCATTACGTAAACTTATTTTTGAAAGTAATGAGCACTGGTATTTTAACGTGTCTTTTTTTAAAAAACAGTTACCTTCAAAATTATCAAAATGGGAAATAAACTACTTAATTTGAAACTTGATTTATTAGTAAAAATTAATTATTATAATAAATAATTATATTTATAAAATAACATTGAACAGAATTTTTAAAAACAGCTTTGAGTATTATATTTTGGTCTTTAAGAACTTTTGATGTGGTCAATATATTCTATAACATACATACTTTATGATTAATATATTTCAGTTTAAATTTCTTTCTTATCAATATATAAAATTTTAGACTTTTCGAATAGCTTGAGAAATTTTTGTTTTTCTTTCTAGAATTTAATCTATGGGGTTTAATTATGAAATGTTGTTGCATAATGCCCGGTTATTACGATTTCCACCTTTCAGCATTACAAGGGGTTAAATGTTACTCGATTGTGGGGTATTAGTGGAAAAAGCAGGTATTTGTTTTATGCAAGTTGTTACCTAAAGAAAGAGTTAAACTATTTAATACATAAAATGTGTTATAAGGGATTTTCGATAAAGTAACCTTTTCGATATGCAGTGGGTGATCGGTTAACGAACACAATCCAAATGGTTCGTTAACCGATCATCGATTTACCATAGATTTCTTTGCGAAATCGATTCATTCGTTCAACTAAATTTAAAAAAAGAATGTATAATTTCTTAGCAAGTTTATTTAAAAAATAATACCTAAGTATAGTCTTGCAAAGTAATCAGTCCTTTTTATTTCTTGTTTATGAGGCATTCAAGAACATATCCAATGTCGATTGCTTTCTCTCTTTCTTAAGACTTTCCAGAAGTGGTTAATAGCATTGTTGTTGTAAAGATCCCTAACCTTTCTGATATTAGTTTGGTTTGGGTGCCATTCTAAGACACTTGTTCTGACATCCCCCCACTTCTTCAACGAATGAGCGAGGGAGAGAAGTTCTCAAAATGAAATCAGTTTCGGTTTTAAATGAAAACACAGTTGAAACTGATGGTCTATTTTGGCTATAATATTCTATTGGAAAAAAATTTTTTTCCGGTTTAGAGCTTTGAAGTTTAATAAACAAGCAACATAATTCAAGAGAGATGAAAGACGATTTTTGGTCCTTTGGGTTTGGCAACCCATTATATCATGCTCCGAGAAGAGTTCGTTAGAATTCGTTTTAGTTCATTATCCGAATATGCGTTCCTTGTCAGAACCTAAAATTGTTTCGGGAAAGTGTTCTTAACCTCATTTTTATTCGCAGTTCGAACTGTTTGTTAACGGATCGCCCACTGTACTAGTTTTAATTAACTAACAAAAATAGTATGCATATTATGACTTATCAATCTGATATCTCAATTTATTTAAAATCATTAAACTTCGAAAATAAGTGAATTATAAAAAAAATATAATATTTTTCTATTTACTGTATGAAGCAAAATTCAGAATTCTTTCCATGATATTTAAAAATAAAGTGAGAAGAAACTGAATAAACTGGATTTCTTTTATTAAGTTCTTTGCTCGAACATATTAATGTAGATGCTTCATTTTTTCCGAATTTATAATACCGGCACTAATGTTTTGGTAGCCTCAATAATGAAATCTGGCAAGATAGTATCTGAATAGGTACCATGCTGGTTTTTAGTTCCCCAGTTCACGAGTTCGGTTTCGAATTCAGGTGTTGAATGCTTGTAATGGTTTGAAATAACCTTTGAATGATATATCCTGTTTAAATTAACGTTTGTCTGTAAAAATTAATATAAAATAACGAAAAAAACAATCATTAGTATCGATTGATTTATTGATAATAATTCAATCAATGGTGATTGTTCTAAGCTGATTATTGAATGTCGTGGAAGTGTCAATAGAATCTGCTTTAATTTGCATGCAAACTTGATATTTTATTTATATTTAATATTTTCATTTAATAAAAAAATGCTTTTGTTTTTCTCTGTTTTTTTTATTGTTGTACTTCAACTCAACTCAATAAATAGTTCTGTAAAATATGTTAAAAATTATTTCCATAGCAAATTTGAAGAAATTATTTGTATCTCAAAAACAATTATTTATTATACTTCAAAAACATAATAAATTTTCATTATTTAATATTTAAATGCTTTATGTTTATTTTAAATTCATTTTACTTAATATTTTAATAACTGAGCGAATCGAAAAATTAGTACAAATGTAATTTAAGAAATAGCTTTAACTGTCTATGAATGTCTAACTATGAAAAGAATTTTACTTGATAAATGAAATTAGGTTCATATTTTATGATTTCGCTTATTCCGAAATGACAAAATTTTAGGTGTGTTCAAAGTAGTCTCTTCCAGCATCAATGCACTTTTGTAGACGAATTTTCCACAGATTAAATGCCTCAAGCCATTCATTTCTTCGAATAGATGAAAAAAATGCATTTATAGCCACATCAATTTCTTCTTCTGAATGAAAACGACGTCCACGTAAGTTCTTTTTTAGATTAAAGAATAACCAAAAGTCGCGCATAGCTAGATCTGGTGACGGCGAATGTTCGATCACTTTAATTTGTTTAAGAAACTCAACTGTTAATCCGGCTGTATGTGAAGATGGATTGTCACGGTGAAGCATTAGTCCCCTAACATTCAGTTCTAGTAGAATTTCTGGAAGACATTTAGTGGTATATCTGTTTGCTGTCCTCTGTCCTTCCAACTTGATGGCTTTGACCAATCCGGTACTTCTGAAGAAAACGGCATACATCACTTTTTTCAGTGCGCGTTGTTTTTTCACCATTGTCGGCGTGGGATCATCTTCAAAGACCCATACTTTACATTCTTGACGTGTTGGAACGACAAAAAACGGTATGTACGTTTCATCACCTGTTACAATTTTAGAAATGATGCGGTGGCCACCATCATTCAGCATATTAAGAGTTTCTTTAATGATTCTGACACGCTCCTCTTTTTGATGCTCAGTTAGATTATGGGGAACCCAACGGCAAACTACTTTTTTCATATGTAATTCTTCATGAGTGATTTTATGTATGGCTGCGGATCCAATGTTAAGTTCCTTCTGTATCATTTGATAAATACAGCGATTATCATCCATTAACAATTTTCGTATGGCAGACACATTATCCGGGATTACTGCCGACGGCGGCCTTCCTGTGTGTTCTTCATCTTGAAGAAAATCGCGACCTCTTCTAAATTCTCTAAACCATTTGAATAAAGTAGCACGAGCTGGAGATTCATCACCAAATGCTAATTGCAACCGTTGAACGCATTCTTCTTGATTAAATACTGCTTTGAAATCGTAGAAAATCATAGCGAGAAAATGTTCTCGCGTCAACTCCATTTTCTCTTCTGTTTAAAATTTATTCCACGCTAAACAAGTTGAAGTAAGTCAGTAAAAAATCGTCTTCTGTGTTAAAATACTTTGTACTTTAAAATTAAACCGTTATTTTTATTTTTTAAAATTCTCGTCTGCGCGTTTCTCAAAAATTTCAAAGTAACCCTCGTAATAGTATGAAAAACATCCTACACTTTACTTTTTACTAAAATATCTATTAAGTTTATTAAACGTCCGTAAAAAAGTTTATTAAAGTTCGTTTAAGTTTAATAAAGTTATATTAAATGTCCGAAAAAATTTATTAATTGAAGGCGAAACTGCCAATTTAATTGTGAATTTATATATATGTAAAGCTGCAATGTATTTTACTTTTCGTTCTCATACCGAATAAATTTTTATTTATTCTGAAATCTACCATAATTATTTTCCCTCACAAGCTATAGGATTTCTTTTTTATGTAAACGTTACCATTTATTTTACAGTGCAGTCTTTATTTTACGGTTAAAACGACTGCATATTTTATTTCACTTTACACCACATAATTGCTTTTTCTTAATAATCGTTATCATTCTCATTTTTTTGTCATACCACATAATTTTTATTTATGATATATTTTATTTTCACTAGACTTCGAATGGTTTCTTATTTATAACAAAAGCTACCACTATGCGAATTTAAGTAAGTAGATTGCGTCTTTCGTTTAACCAGAGCACTACGAAGGTGGAAGTGCGTGTTTGCTCTAATATTCCACCGATAGATGGCACCACCAAAGGATCCTCTCATTCAATTTTGAGATTGATTTGGAGAGGGAGCAAATTTTTTCCAGACCATTACACCCATTGTAACTGTTAATTATGATTTCCTGTATATACCAGAGATTCCTACTACAAGATTTTCTGTTTGAACTAAATGTCATCACCTTTTTTCTCTATACAATGTTTTTTATTTATAACCAATGTCACTAATTTTATTCATTTATTTATTTTTTGTTCAGCAGCCTAATTTTTTTCCTTATGTCAAAAGCTACTACTCGTTTCATTTTCTCTTCACGTCAAAAGATTTCTTACTTGTGATCTAAATTCAACATATTTTATTTTTCTTCTCACATCACACAATTTATTTTTAATTCTAAGCGTTACCACTCATGCATTTTCTATTCACAGCACACGATTTCCTTTTTATACCAATAGCTACTCATCCCTTGCCACCAAACGATTTTTGTTTGTGCTTAACAACAGATTTCGTTTTCTCTTCACACATTACACAATTTCTTGTTTAAACTTAAAATTACTAAAAAAATTTTTTTCCTTTCACACTCGCTAGTTTTGTCTTAAATGTTAGTACTCTTTTTATTTACCCTTTACGGAATACAATTTCTTATTTATGCTCACTTTCTTTCTTTTATTTGCTCTTTCATACGCCTTTTTTTCGATATAAGCAGAAGAAAATTATTTTAAAAGTTTTCTTTTTATAAACAATCACTGAAAATTTTTGATTGTTTGTTCATAAATAAAGTTGAATAAAAAATGAGGTATAAAAACAAATAAAAAATACAGTTTCATGAGAAAAATTTGTAAAAACAGTATTGATAGAAATAACTTATATCAAGTATATTAGCAATATTTACTTCAATGCTAAATTAAAACCATACTAAATTAAAGAAATATATTTTTAAAGTAACTGAGCTTTACAACCGAATAAATATTGCACTCTTTTAGAAGGGAAATATGTTATGCAATATCTAAAATCCAATTTCTAAATTATTTTCGAGTATTTTTTTTATAAGAAATGCATTTAAAAATAACGTAATGTGCTCTTATTTGAAATTCTTAATTGAAACAGAATTCAGAAATTGTATAAAATAATATACAAATAATAAAATTTCAAATTTTCGAAAAATATTTCAAAAAAGAATGCAAATGAAAATTTGATAATTTTTCAAAACGAATTCTTTTCAGGTATGAATACAGAAGAACTATTTCAAGTATATATTGGTAACCAATATTTTTTAATAAATTTAAATTACTTTGAAAAAATAAAGCATAGAATTTCATGCCTATATTATTTTCTATCATCAATATGATGAGAACAATAAGAACATTTCAAATTTTATTTTAAGAAGCCTAAGAAAATTTATTGATCTTAGTTCCATGACGATTGCATAAAATAGAATTGCCGTTATGGTTATTTAAATTAGTTTAAAAGTTCATTTCAAGAATTTTAGGAAAAACTAACTTCTAACAAACTAAGATTAATTATAATAGAATTAAAAACAGTATTAATAGAGATGGTTCGAGATATCATCACAAGAATTTTAAAAAAGCTATGATCACTAAGAGGCACAAATGCCGTATTATCCAGGATTTCATATTCCAAATTTTTTTGGCGATGAAGAAATGTTGCCAAGATGACGTATTGTTACGTTGCAGATGACGTAAATATTAGGTCGTCAAAATGGAATTTTCTACATAATTTTTTTAGGTCCATATATCTATGACGTAATAAAAACCAGGCTGCTAGGTACATGAGAATATCCGCCAAAAAATCACCAAAATCACAATTTGGCATCCTGGATTATACGGCATCTGTGCCCACGATTTTACATTTTTTAAAACAGTTATTATAAGTGAATTATTTTTTGACATTTTATAATATTTATGTACTGTTAAATAAGTGTAATAATTTTTGTATTTTTAAGGAATTATTTTTGGATATCAATATAAAATTACTATTTATAGTGTAAAAACACCCTTTTTTTACTTTTCCTTTTTGTTTCGAAAGATATAATTATGGAAAAATGCACTAATATCAAAATGCTTATGTATCGAATCTACTAAATTTTCATTTCAAGCTTCAGAAAAAATTTACCCCATTAATTACATTTAAACTTCTATCTCTTAGCATATGTGAATTGAATGAAAAGTTAATTTTTGAATGTATGCTCAAAACTTTTATGCAATAAATTTTCCTAGAATTGGAAAATTGGGTAAGTAAATACCTTAAGTCAAAACCATCACTTAGCATTCACTTATTAAATAACTCCTAACTTATTTTATTACTTAAATTTAAAATGCATATAATAAAATGGATATTGAAACTCAAATTGACTTTGGCGTATTAAACTTTAAATAGTTCATTTTATCAATTATGATTGAAAAAAGCCTAGTCTTTGATAAAGGTTGTGAAAAAACTTCTTGTACCATTAAAAACGAGGGATGAGAATGTCTCTATAATGGTTTACTCTATCAGAAATGATTTTAAATTTAAAATATCATACCTAGAATATTTCAACAAACGTTTAAATAGTTACAAAATGAATCTAATTAGACTAAAATTCAATCACTATTTGCTTTAAGATTACGTAGGTTTATACGTTGAATATCATATAAAACTAAGTTATTTACTTATAAACATGTAAGACTACTTAAAGCTGAAAGGTAAAAAAATTATATAATTGAGTAAAGTAATTTTTCCATCAATGCCATCTGTTATATAATGAATCAATTAACCTCAATAAGTCGGATTTTTACTCTATATATTTGAACAGTTCAATTTTCAGGTGCATCTGTTAATCATTGCATCCATGTTTTGATTGAACTGGGCATTTTTAATTTGAATAACTTTCCTCTACTTTATAAGAGAAGAAAATACTTCTTATGATGTTTTAATTGTGTGAAATTTTCAATAGTGCCTAAAGCCTAATTGCTTCATTTATAAATGAAAATTAAAATTTTCCCCATTTCCAATCCATGATGAATGTTAGGGATTAATTGTATAAAAGTAAATCTTTTTCGAATATAGTCACTAAAATAAATTATTTTAAGAATATTTAAAAAACAAACAATTTTGATAAGGAATAAGATTTATTGCTTAATAGAAAATTCTACATCACTTACCTCATAACATCTTTTCAGACAAAAACTAAAATTACTTTTTCTGGTAAATTGTTGCTGTTTCTCATCCTATCTTTTATTTTTTATCTTATCTCTTATGGATTTAGTTAAGCCTAAATGTTACTATACCTAATATTTAGGCTTAACTAGATCCATAAAGCCATGATAAAAAGTTCAAAACAAGAAGAGGACTTCGAAACAAGTCCTCTTTTTCAAGTTCTAAGTAGAAAAGTAGATGATCAGAGGTCAAATGTGTAATATTGCTTTTAAACATATAGTAAATATACCTTATTTCTTTTACCAATACTAAGACAGTTCAGATGTCCAATTATGGATCATGATGAAGCTGTTTGCCGTATTTTAATCAAGTTATTGATGATAATAAATATAGGCGTTTACAATTAAGGATTTGTGTCACTAAATCAGTATACTAGTGTCGCGAGTTATTTCTGAAGCTAATTGTCTTACATTTGAGAATGTTTAATGTTAACTTTCAAGTCATTGTAATTATCATGCAATTTTCATTATAAATAAAAGAGCACTGTTGCACACTAATAATATCAAAAGTTAGCCCTGACCATATTTGTTATTAGCAAAGAAGTTACACACACATATACATATATGTGTGTTTGCTTTGGTGAATCTTCGATATCGTATCAAATCTACTTACATCGGTACACTTTGTGTAACTATATACATATATATGTATATATATTAATAATGTAAGCACATTATGAATATATATATTTATGTAAATATTGAGCCACTTAATAAAACCACCAAGTGTGCCATCAAGCAGAAAATTGTGGAGTTATTATTTCTATCTCGAAAACGGAACGAAATAGGGAAAAAAAGTGAATTTCAAAGTTGTAAATCATCAGCGATTAAGTGCAAAGCATTACTTAGTGAATATTAATGCATTCGTTGAGCAGTTATTTTGGGTTTAATGATCTGGAGAAAATTTCCTCCCCTCCAGATCAATGTTAAAATTAAGGGAGTAGATTCTGTGGTGGTGCCATCTGTCGGAGGACTCTCAGAGCAAAGTCATACTTTCACCTTCGTGGTGCTCTGGTTAAACGAAAGACGCACCCTGCTGACTTAAATTCGTCCAGCCCACGGCATAGCGAGCTTGGCTTGTCCAAGTGTCATAAGTAACAACGGCACATTAATGCATAAGATAGAACTTAAAACACGCCTATTTGATTTTTATCGTTGCTTTCTAAACTATATCTTTACAAAACTAAAGCGGGAAAAGAATTTAATATCGTTAGATTAAAACATGGTACCATAACGTAGCACAGCAAATGATTGGGAATAAAGAGTACCATGAAAGAGCGGTTCAAACTCCGAGGGTTGGATCCTTGTGCTGATTGCCTTTACAGAGTAAAAAATGCACGGCTTATGTAGAATAATGTCACACCAACTTAAATGAACTTGCGCTGGGCGTTCGAATTTTTTGCAGTATACAAATGCTTAAGGAATATCCATTGGATTTTTGTGCGACTCCACCACGAATATTGCAATACCGAGAGGATGCATTACGAAGACATTATGAAGAATTGTGCCAAAGTGTCACTCCAACGCGTGCAACGTAACATTCAAACATGGATTGCAGCTGACGTTGAGAAGTTTTAACATCTCAAATAAAGGTATATTTTTATAACTATTTGTTTTTTTCTCTAAAATATTTTCTTTTTCTTTTCACGTTAGTGTGTAAGAAATAATGAAGAAACCAATCGCCGTATTCACCGTTCAATTAATATAAACAAAATATCTTTTCGTATTGAATCGATGATGCTCTACAGCTTTCTATATATATAAAATCTCTTTTTTTTTTCCTCCATTCTATTCTGTTTTTGAGATAAGGTGGAAATGCTGCAAAATCCTATTTTACATTGTCTCAGGTTTTATAATTTCAGAATTGAAAAATCAGCTATATTATTCATGAGTTATTCATCAATATATAATCCTTTCCGATTCAAATTTTCACTATCATTATTTCTTCAGCAAATTTCCCTTTCATTTTAATAAAATATTTGATAAAAATTTATTTACGGGTACTCCTTGAGTTTTTGGCAGTTTTTTTTTTATGCCAAGATTGGCGCCAAAATGTGAATAATTAAATAAAAAACCCTAAGACTACGTTAGTTAATGCGCTGAAAGTACCAGTTTCTAGAAATTAAATTTTATCACCAATTTCTTTGCCGAACCAAGGTGTACCCGCTTCTACACCGAAATATTTTCATTTTTTATTTTACAGATACAAAATTTCGTATTAATTGATAAAACTGACATGTGTTATACATCTTAATAAATGAAAGATTAATATCTACCACATTAGTATTTTATAAAGAGTATTGAAAAAGAATTGCAAAAGAAATTAATCATTATAGATTCGAGTGCTTCTTAATATACTTCTTGTATGCTTCGCCGAGCTGGCATCCGAATGGTTAGCGCTCTTGCCTTCGTTTCAACAGTTCGTGGGTTCGAATCCCACCTTGGGCATGGATGTTTGTAGTGGTTCGGAATCCACTTTAAACCTTAGGTCCCGGTCTAATTAGCCCTCGTTTGAAAAAATGACCGTTGAACGACAAACAAACCAAACCTTGTATGCTTCTAATATGGAGATAAGAATATGCCTCTTAGAGTTCAAAATACAAAGTAGGATCCTCTTATACTGTTGAATTCTAAGGGATTTATTTTCTATTTTTTTCTGTTCTTTCGTGGCGTGTGTGCATGGGAGTTTTCCTCGTTTCCTGTAAACGTGATGTAAATATGGCATAAATGTATGACACACACACTTTGACTCAGAAAGAAAAGGAACAGTAAATTCTTAACTGAAAACCATAGATGTTGTGTGGTTAATTACCATTATCATATAATGTTTCCATATAATCTTTTGAATTTAAATAATGTATTTTTGTTTAACATTGCGTTGTGCATTTATTATTCTTCTTCCCAGATTTAAACATGAAAATAGATGCAGAAACTGGCTTTGTTTTTGTAATTAAAAATAGCTTTTAATTTAATCATAAAATTACCAATCCGTTTACATATATACGAATTTATTAATGATTATTATATTTGCATATTTTTTATTTTAATACCTCCCACATTTTCTACTTACAATAGATAAAATATACTTAATAAGATTTCCGAATACAAGTTATACATCTATTTACACATAATGTAGTCTTGGCTAAATTTAAAATATAAAAAACTTTTTGCTCTGACTCGTATAATTCATAAATCCAATCAGTATTTTATAAGTAATTTATGATACACAATTATTTACTTCAGTAAATACATTCTACACAATAATTAATAAGCGTTCGAATTAATCAGTTAATCAGTCTATTATGTTTTCAGTTCATACTGTCTCTTCAAATGGAAAGAGTATTGTAATTATGCCTTATTTGTTGAGATGCTCTAGGATCACATTCTAGGACAAAACAAACTCCTTTATTTGGAGATGACTTAGATTTAGATTTAGATTTAAAATTAGGGTGGTCCAAAAGAACCTAGCACCGCGACCATAGGTCTATTGTACTATACACCTCAGAAAGCCCTATTTGAAGAGACCAGTGGCTGAAGCAAAGTTCAGCAGACATTTTACAGGAATTTCCTGTAACATCCTAGGTTCAATCAAGTGCTGACCCAGGTGTTCAAATCTATGTGCAGAAAAGGTTTCACATTCACATAAGATGTGTATTGAAGTTTCTTCCATATAATGACAACCTCTACAAGTGGGATCATCTGAAACTCCCATTATGGTGAGATGTCTTTTAAGGTGGCAGTGCCCTTTAAGTAGTCCCATTGCTTTCCTTAGACTGTCTCTATTGAGCTTTAATAATTCTTGTTGCCTTTTGCTAGGGCACGTGCTATTTAATAGCCTTGCTTGTCTTTGATCATTGGCATTGTGCCAATTCATAAACTGTTGTTTTCTGAAGAGAGCAAAGACATTCTTTCTGATCAATTCTTTTGAAATACCTAGCATTGGTTCAGGACCAAAAAAGTCAGTTGTTGATCCAGTCCTTGCTAGCTCATCAGCTAATTCATTGCCAGGAACACCAGAGTGCCCAGGCACCCACATTAAAGTGGTGGGGTTATTATTAGCTAATTTACACAGGGTGATATAACATTCCCAGACAAGAACAGAAGTTACAGTAGACTTCTGTAGAGCTAGTAATGCAGCTTGACTGTCAGAGCAGATAATTATTCTTTTACGAGAATAATTTCTGTCCAAGCATATTCTACTGCACATAAGAATGGCAAAGACTTCTGCTTGAAATACAGTTGCATATTTACCCAAAGGGAATGATAACTTAGTGCCATCAGCTGGACAACAAATACCAGCCCCAGTATTGGAATTCATTTTTGAGCCATCAGTATACCAGTAAATACAGCTATCACTGATAGCAACATTATTCCAGTCTTCTCTCAAGGGAAATTTGATTGTGTAAGGCTTATCAAAAGCATGCTTAACAATCGTGTAATCAGTAGGCATATTTATAAAAGGATGACTAGTTACGTCAGCATTGAGGTTTCCCCATGATAAAAATCTAGAGTATTCCTTCCACTGACCTGTATTTTTAAGCCTCTTCATGCTAAGTATTGCTTCTGCTTCAATACGCATATAAAGAGGATGCATACCAAGCAGAAGCTCCAGTGTAGATGTGGGAGTTGTACGAATACACCCAGAGATAGCTACACAAAGCATCCTTTGAAATTTTGTTAATTCTGCTTTGGCAGTTTCGTTTCTGATTTTAAACCATCAGACCACTGAACCATAGGTAATGATGGGACAAATAATCATAGTGTAAATCCTATGAATAACTTTGGGATTTAGGCCCCAAGTTTTTCCAAATGCATTTCTACAGGACCAGAAAGCTTTTTTTGCTCTTTCAATACAAAAGTTGAAGTGCTTGTTCCAACTTAAGTTCATGTCAAAAAATACTCCTAAGAATTTAACTTCTTTGGAGCAAGTTAATTCTTGACCAAAAAAAGTGATCTTTTTCAGATTAAGATTCTTTTTCTTTGTGAAGGCTACCATAGTGGTTTTTTGAGGATTTACAGAAAGGCCTTCTTTTTTACACCAAGTCTCAACTTGTTTGAGGGTGCTGGACATGATGCTGGAGATTGTTTCACCAAACTTACCCCTGACGATTATAACTAAATCATCTGCATATCCAATGGTGGTTATGCCTGGTTTTTTTAACACCTCTAGAAGGGAGTCTACAACATAACACCATAAGATGGGTGAAAGAACCCCTACCTGTGGACAACCAGCTTTGGCTTGGATCATCATGTTTTCACCTAAAAATGAAGCAGTGACAAATCTGTTATTGAGCAGATTTTCTATCCAAGAACAGATTGTGTCATTAACTCCCTTTCTAGCAAGAGATTGTAAAATGGTTTCAATGGGTACCTTATCAAAGGCACCTTCTATATCTAAGAAAACAGCTAAAGCAAGTTCCTTAGCCTTAAAGTTCTTTTCCAAAATGAAGGATAGGTTGTAGATCGCACTATCAGTGGATCTACCAGGTTGATATGCATATTGAGAGTCAGAAAGTGGTTTTTCCACTAAGTAAACTTCTCTAATATATCTGTCTATCAGCTTTTCAATTGCCTTTATAAGAAAGGATGTTAAGCTGATAGGTCTAAAAGATTTAGCATCATAGTAATTATCTTTCCCTATTTTAGGAATAAAAATAACTTTTGTATGCCTCCAGGCAATAGGTATATGCCCGAAGGCTATACTTGCCCTAAAGATTCTACACAGAATTGGAGCAATGCACCGGACTCCCTCAATAAGCAGAGCCGGTACAATCCCATCCATTCCTGGTGATTTATAAGGTTTAAAGGACATTATTGCCCATCTTGTTCGATCATAAGTTATGATTCTTTTGGCAACATCCCATTTACTTCTACCACAATTTGAAGTAGGGAGTGTAAAATTAGGAGTACCCTTTATTTCGTTAGAACCTGGAAAGTGAACTCTGAACAGTTCAGACAGAGTCTCTCTCCCAGATTCTGAAAACTTACCATTTGGCAATTTAAGAGTATTTAGACAGCAGTTCCTGTCTTTAGACATTATTTTAACGAGTCTTGCAGTAGCAGACACAGTTTTAATGTCAGTGCAATAATTTCGCCAAGAATTCTTTTTAGAATTCCTGATAGCTTTATTATACGTGGAAAGTGCCTGTTTATATTTCTGCCACTCACCATTCTTTTTGGCTCTATTAAAGAGCTTTCTACATTGTCTTCGCAATTTACTTAACTCTTTAGACCACCAAGGAACTAACCTTGGAGAGCAAGTATTGCTGACATCACAATTTTGATAGTAAGCTTGGAGAATGGCATGTTGCATTTGATCAACGGCCAACTCCAAATCTGCTACCGAAGATAACTTACCGAAGTCGCCTTCCTTGATAAGATCTTCTAGATCTTTTTGTAGGAACCCCAATTGGTATTTTTTGGGTTCCTACCTACCACCTCTAGTCTGTTTGCCCCTAAAACAGAAATGCTAATGTATTGGTGGTCAGATAAGCTTATTTCATCAGACACTTTCCAATCTTTAATAAAGTCAGCACACTTACTATTACATAAAGTGATGTCAATGACTTCTCTTCTATTTATAGTAATAAAGGTGGGTTCATTACCTCCATTAAGAATAAATAGATTATAATACAAAATGTATTCTAAAAGATCCTCACCACGTTTGTTGCAATCACTACTTCCCCACATAGTGTGGTGAGCATTAGCATCACATCCTATCATGAGTTTCTTACTCAAATTGTTATAATCTAAAAGATTAACAATTTGCTCATTGAATGTGTCTTTATCTTCAAAGGGAAGATATGAAGACATAAAGATGATTTCATCTTTGATTCCTTGCAGTAAACAGGATACTTTTACAGCAACATTATTCCCATTTAGGTAATTGACCAGAATGAGGGCATTTAATTTGTTGCTAATAGCAATACATGCTCTTGGTCTCAAACAACATTTATCATAAAATATGTTAAAACCCTGAACATGTAGGCCCAACACAGAACCATTGGAAGTCCATGGTTCTTGAATTAAAACAATATCAACCTCCCCCTAGTCATCTTCTTGCTAAGAATAGCTGAAGCTGATCGACTATGATGAAGGTTGATCTGTGCTACTTTGATGATACATACCATTGTGGCACCCAAAGAAGCTAGGAAGAAGCACTGCCTCCCAAGTCTCCATAAGTAGGGGACTTACTTACTTGAGTTTCCTAAAAAACCTTTTCAATCTCACTCTCAGATAGAGGAGAGCTGGGTTGCAGGGTTATATCAGAACCAGAATCTAAATCTAGTTCTTCAAGGTTGGGTAATTCACTTTCCTTACTAGAAGTAGGAGAGGATTTACTTACTCGAGAGGAAGTTGCACCTTCTTGTTCAACTTCCATCTCTTCAATGCTCTGTACATCTTTCTGGTTTGGGTTCCGGAGAATTTTGAAAGTTCCCCAATCCAAACCAGTATAGGCACCATAATTTGCCTTTTTGATGGCTTCTGAGGCTTTCTTATCAACCTCGAAGATCCATCTAATAGAATGTGTCTCTACAGATTTCTGCAGAGTACGCCATTCTAAAGACTTCAACTCCGGGTTGAGTCTATTTAGCAGTTTCAGAAATATGGCAGGATCTTTGGTATGTGTGTCCCTTGTCTTAAAGGCCACCTTTACCGGTTTAGGTAGATCACTGGGATCCAGAACACTGAGCCCCTCACCACCAAACAGACTCTTGTTACCATGGAAGGATTTTTTAATCCATTCCACAGTTTCAAGGTCATCGCATTGGAGAATTAGTGCCCCAGATACTAAGCTTAAGCCTCGAATCCTAGACAGATGATTTCCTATGGGGACCTCATCTGTCCTGGTGAGAATCTCCAGCTGTATAGGGTCAATATCCTCCTTGTTAAGTTTGATGGTTGGGAAACCTTCCTTCACAATAGCTGCTTTATGGCTTTTAACAGCCTGAGCAAAAGTCCCAGGTTGATGATCATCCCTGGGCTTTTTGGAGGCAGTGTTGATGGGAGAAGGGGTTGAAACCTCGGACCTAAGTCTTTTGGTGCCACCCACCTTCTGAAAAGTCTCCACCTGCTCCTTTGCTTTATTACGACGCCTTAGATTGCGTCTTTGTGATTTTGTGAGACCTCCTGGTTCTCCAACTGTCGTGCCAGTGTGCTGCCTTGCGGCAACTCCACTTCCTCCAGCAGCCAGATTGCCAGTGTTCTCCTTTTTGCAGGGATTCTGTTCCTTAGGAACCGTTTCGCCGGCTGATTGGATAACACCAGAAGATGTATCCAATCCTTTATCATTTTCACTTTTTGTTTTTTTTATATTTTTTTCATCCATAACAGATCAAGGAACTGGGAGGAAAATATACGGTCACCACCTGCATGGCCTCCCTGTACAGGTGGAAGGCAAACATACAACGAGGTTTTGCCTGGTTCCTCGAGGGGCCCGTTAGCGACACCATAACCCTGGTGCCA
This sequence comes from Latrodectus hesperus, assembly GCA_037975125.1. Classification (NCBI taxonomy): domain Eukaryota; kingdom Metazoa; phylum Arthropoda; class Arachnida; order Araneae; family Theridiidae; genus Latrodectus; species Latrodectus hesperus. The sequence continues at coordinate 28,647 of JAJQOW010001492.1, forward strand.
TTCATCCATCAGCACGGAGCCTAACACCTTGGATTGGGTTACCTTTCTGTATTAGCACAGCCTTCTCGCCATGGGTGACCCTACCAGGAACCCAAACTGAGTTTAGGTTCCAGACGTACATCACCTGTGCTACCTGTTTACACCCTCACACCACTTTGAGGTTACAGAATAGGATTTGTGAGGGTTGGAGATGACTTTGAACTATTTTGCCCTGAGAATTAATTACATGGCTTAAGTCTATCTTTTTCTGTGGACAGTAATAAGTTAAATCTAATTAAAAAAAAAAACTGCCCTTATTCGTGAGTTATTCATCAATAAATAATCCTTTTCGATTCAAATTTTCATCATCATTATTGTTTAAACAAATCTCCATTTCATTTCAATAACATATTTGGCAAAAGTTTACTTGGATAACCCTTGATTTTTTGGTGGTCCTTTGGCGCCAAGATTGGCGCCAAAATGGAATAACAAAATGGAAACCCTAAAATTGCTCGAATTGGTGACTACTTTCACTAAAAAAGGATTCATACGATATAAACCTTCGATTCGGGAAAAATATCTTCGTATGATTCTGAAGGTAACTGATAACTTGCAGTTGCAGTTGCGAGTCGTCATAAAGTGGCTGAAACTAAACCTATCACGAAGTGGCGCTCATAATTCTACAAATGGACTTTTCTTTTAAAGGTCACCTTGACTTGACAAAAATTCATTAGCTTCTCCAGAAAATCTTGATTTAAAGCTAATAATTTATTTATTGGGTGCTATGAATGATGGTCGCCAATTTCATCTATTCTATCCAAAAATTATGATACTGAAACATCTTCACCACTACCATCAAACACAGGAATGTTATTAAGAAATTCACCAATATTAGGAGTGTCTAATGACACAACACATAAAGCGGTTTGAATCTCACTATTCATAATTACGTTAACAAAAAATATTTGAATTGAAAAATAATTTATGTTAACAAATATTAAGTAAGAAACTATATGAAATTCAGGTAATTATTTAAAAGGATTAATATCCGTTACATCATTCCACTTAACATAAAATGAATAAAATTAATGTAAATAATTAAATAAGGAGATGTATCACGTGCAAACCTTAAATAGCCAACCATGTTTAAAAAACAAGCTAGAATCTTAATTAATTTTCAGTTTTTCAAAATCTAATTTAAACGGCACCATTTTGCTGCGTTGTTAATTACCGTTATCATATAGTGTTTCAAAATAATATTTTGAATTTAAATAATGTATTATTTTTTAATATTGTGTTGTGTATTTATTATTTTTCTTCCCATTTTCAGACTTAAAATAGATGCAGAAACTGGCTTTGTGCTTGTAACTAAAAA
>JAJQOW010001492.1:35000-46037 GCA_037975125.1 Latrodectus hesperus
GATTGATTCATCAAAAATTGCTGCTATAAACAGTGAGATTTGCGATGTTTGCCATTATTTTTGTGTATCATTATTTTTGTGTACATATTATGTGCAATAGTTTTCAAAAAACAATTTTTGTTTAATATGGCTTTCATTTAATGTACGTAACAATTTGATACTTTAACAAGCATTACACAAACTAGTGTTTTACTTTAAAACTCTCTAATTACCAGTTAATATTCTTTCATTCATAAAGTATTTATTATTACAATTAGCATTTATTTCGATTTCACATATATTTAAATTTGACAAAATATATTATTAATACACTGTTGAAAAATTAGAATTTTTAAGAAATGTTTTTATTTGTTCATAGATAGCTTTACACATCTAATAAAACTAATAATACCTATTTGTATAGAATACTTCTACAGTAAAACTATCTTTAACAATGCAAAATCATATCAATTGTGTAGTTTTCTTCAAAAAAGGCAAAATTATTTTCAGAGTATTAACTTATAGTTAAAAAACTCGAAATAAAAATGATAAATGAAGCTTTTATTCTTTAAATATATATAATTAGTTTATTATATAATTATATATTAGTTTTAACTACAAAAATTACTTTTTAATTAAAGTTGCATTTATAGGCCAATGAAAATGCTTAAGTTTTTAAATTTAGATACCAATTTCTTCAAATTACCGGACAATAACTAAAAACTAGAGAATAATTGTGACTGGAGTTAAAGATATAAAATTTATGCATGTCTTTCTCTTTACATTTTCCAGGTGTACTTTCGTGGTTTTCCATGGCCCAAAGCACAAGAGTACGATTCCTAAGTCAAAGTGCAGCTTTTAGTTTATTCTTGGCCGTTGTATTCGTATCTACAGCTATCTGTAAGTGACTACTTGTTCGTCATTTAGCTTATAAATTTGTTTTGTTTTTGTTTTATATGCTTCTTTGATGTTATGCACTTTACTGAGCAACTCATTTCTGAATACAATTTTCTGTAAATTGTATATATATATATATATATATATATATATATATATATATATATATATATATATATATATATATATATATATATATATATATATATATATATATATATATATATATATATATGCGCGTGTGTGTTGTTAAATAACCATGAGAGAGAATACTTGCTTACATACTTGCTGCGAAATAATCAGTGAACGTGTATCAAACCAGAAGCGTATTCCTCCCTGTCAATATGATAGTAGGTTTGGAGTTCCTTTAAAGACAGCTAGGTTGTGCAGCGCGATCAATTATGAATATTTTATATTCTGCACTTGCTGATCGGCAAGCGCACCTCTTTTTGTCATTTCGACTGATCAACAGATGTTTACCTGTTGATTTTATCCTATAGTTAAGAATGGCATCGTTAATTTCTTTGCCTATATTACAAGAAATTAGTGATCGAATAAATTCAAGACATCTGCCGATTTATAGGAATAGAGACAATCCATTTTCTTTTCCTGATGAAGTTTGTATACAGACTAGCAAATAAGACAATGATGACAATTATGAAATTTACAATGGTCAATTATTATGCACTCTTTCAATTCTTAGGAAAACTGATGCATGAAATTTTTTTCATTTTTTTTTACCTTCTATCAACAATATAAATAAATTAAAAATTATAATTTTTCGGGGCTCATTGTGAACATTTTTAATGTTTACAAATTGACAAACTATGTTTAATCACTAAATTTCCTTTTTATATATTTTCTCAAATGACTGAGTAATTGGTTGCGACGCGAGTAGGTTCCCCTTTTTGGTACAATATGTGAACTTAGTGGCACCTTGCATTGTGAGGTACCTTGTGCTGTACCAATAGCGTATCCGATGGTAACAATACATCTTTAAGTGTGCGATCAAAGCTTCAAAAGTTGGCGTGTTCTTATAATTTAGAAACAGGGACCCAGCAGGAGATTTCCATAATTGGCTTACCAAACTGACAGCCTAATTACCAACGCTCGGACTTTCGATTAAACAGTTCGTGGGTTCGAATCCCACTTTGGGATTGGTTGTTTGAAGTGATTCAGAATCCTCTTCAAACTGTAAATCCCTACCTAAATTAGCCTTCTTATACCAAAAATGACCGTTGAGCGACAAACAAGCCAAACTCAGATTTGGCCAGCCATTACCGGACGTATCATGTCACTCGGAGAAAGTCACTGTGACCATAACCTATCTTACGAGGGCAATCAGCGAACTCATCGAATCTTCGGTTGAGTTGGTATACAACTCGCTTTTATCCCTTCACGAAAACAATACCCAACCAGATCGTCACAGATTTAATCGTTAAATTAATCAAGTATAGTTTCATTTACTTAACTATACACCGTTCAATGTTAAATAAGCGTATTTCCATAGTTTCAAACTAATCTAGTTTGAGCTTCATACGTGAGACATTTGAATCTGAATTTATAGGCATGATAATCATACATTATAACTTGATTTTCTAGTCGTCTTAACGAAGAAAATATACTCTCAGATGAAAGCCGTTCTAAAATACCTGTGCATTTACGTATCGCAAGGGAGGAAACCTGGAAATTTTCCAAGTACTCACCTTGTACCCGACAGAGTAGGAATCTTTAACTTTAAAGGGCCTCGTCCTACTACTAGAGTATGGAAACAAACAGATTTATTTATGTTAACTTATACTGTAATTTAACAAATGCAGTTAGTTGCTTAGACTTATTTTGCTTTATTTATTCTCACACTATACCTTGATTTTTCAGCTGATTCTTTAGATACTAATCAAAATCTAAGTACACAAAGACATATACAAGTAAGTGGAAACATACAATTTTTATATCTCTTTTTTATTCATTCAATTTACTAGAGATTTTTCATTTAATATTTTTGATGCTTAGAACTAATATATGAATACTAATAAAAAAATATAAGCATTAGTGTCTTTTTTTAATAATACTATCTTCGAAATTAAATTATTTATAAAAAAATTTTATGTTTTATATTATTTAGATTTTGAATTTAACAGAAAACATTTCATGCTAATTTAATTATAAATAAAAATATATTTATAAATGATGAAAATTTAGTGTAAGGAAAGGAAGCGAGTAATTTTTTATCAGTAAATTTACTTATTTTATTATAATTCGTTAACTTTTATTAATGTTATTAATATATTTGTTTATAGCTGTAATTTATACGGATCAATAAATTACCATTTTAATTGGCGAGTATTAATTGAAATATATTTAACTCAATCAAATTCTCTAGTATTGTATAATTTAAAAATGGAATGGGAAAACACAATTTGAAAGATGCTTTAAGATTGCAGTAGTTTATGGAATATCTAATAAATAGTATTTTTCAAAATTTATATATATTTATCTCTTTGATTAAAATACTATTAAATTTTATAACTTAACGTTTTAACAAAAATAATTTTAGTAGAATCCAACAAAAAATATTTTTAGCATTCTCTTGAATTTAATTAGCAAAATGTGATTTTATTTTAAGGAGTTTTTAAGGAGAAGATGCCATTCATTGTAATTCATAATGAATGACATCATCAGTGAGGAGATTATATGCCAAAACATTAGTGTATGAATCTATTCAGAATTGCTGAAGTTACTTAAACTTCTCACATCACAAAAATAAATATTTACCATAACTCTTTATGGTGCTATACGTAAATAACAACACAATTCGGTTTCTAAGAAATTATAAATACTGTGAACTGTCTATTATGAACCGATATTCCGAAAAACTTCAACCCCTAATAAAAAGCTGTTTTAATGCAATTAAAAGAAAGACAAACTTTTTTTGGCCAACTTTCTAAAGAAGTAAATTTACAAAATATTAAGAATTCAATAGTTTTATCATTCCTTAAGTAATAAATGTTTTGTTTACGAGTATGTGTAAATTGATCAGATGAATGCTTGCGTAAATATTTTCTTACTTTCATTATTTCGTATAATTCCTCGAAATCTCTATATTTACATAAATCGTTCTATCAAGTTTTGTGGATAATTGAAAATTCTTGTTAGTATTAGGCAATGAATTTTTTGACTTATTTTCTTATTTTACTACGAATACATTAATTCCATCAATAAAATGTTGCATGGGATGCTTCAAAAAATAATAATAATAATTAATAAAAAGTAATTAAAAAAATCTCATTCTAAAACCTTATTCTTGGCGCAGCATGTCCATTTATCGACCTTGCGCCATAAAAAACCCAACCAACCAACCTCCAAATAGCTACTTAAAATTTTGTGCTCATTTACTTTTAATTGTAAATTTGAGTTACTGTGTAATTTTTTCAAAGCTTATGCTACAAAATAAAGTCATTTTTCTAAAAGTATCTTATAATAGTATTACCAGTTTCTGAAATGCTTACGATTAATTTTGAAACTGTTTTTATGCTTATGTATGTCATCGCGGCAGTTGTGGTACTATACGATTGTTTGTTCTCAGAAAAGAGGCCTGCTAGCGGAAGACATAGAGTTCACAGACGTGTGCACAGCCGTCCAGAGCTTCGAGCAGCTGGACACGGCCATCAATGTCGATCTATTGACGGTGGAGATCCATCCAGATGCGTGGGTGTTCGCCACTCGCTGCAGAGTACCTGGAAAATCCTGCAGAGGCGTCGATGGTAAACATATAGTTTCAGAAAGCTCTTTCAGTATTTGAACGTATATAAATTCCTCTACATCATCACTAATTATTAAATGAAACTGAAATTAATCATTCTATTTGCTCGAGTTTACAGCCAGTTTCGGAATTGTATGTAAATCTAATGTTCGAAAACTTACAATTTAATCACAACTGTCACCATTTTCCTTGAATCTGTTTTATAATTGAATGTTTTTCTAGAAAATAGGTTTTGGAAATGAACAACAAACTAGGTAAAACAAATTTAATCAAAAGAGTTATCACCATTTTCCTTGAGTCTGTTTTGTAATTCAACGTTTTTTAAAAATAGATTTTGGAAATAAACAAAAAACTGGGTAAAAGGAAATTAATCAAAAGAGTTATTTATCACAATTTTCCTTGAGTCCGTTTTGTAATTATACGCTTTTCTAGAAAATAGATTTTGGAAATAAACAACAAACTAGGTAAAACAAATTTAATCAAAAGAGTTATTCATCACAATTTTCCTTGAGTCCGTTTTGTAATTAAAAGCTTTTCTAGAAAATAGATTTTGGAAATAAACAACAAACTGGGTAAAAGAAAATTAATCAAAAGAGTTATTCATCACCCTTTTACATGAGTCCGTTTTGTAATTCAACGTTTTTTAAAAATAGATTTTGGAAATAAACAACAAACTGGGTAAAAGAAAATTAATCAAAAGAGTTATTTATCACAATTTTCCTTGAGTCCGTTTTGTAATTATACGCTTTTCTAGAAAATAGATTTTGGAAATAAACAACAAACTAGGTAAAACAAATTTAATCAAAAGAGTTATTCATCACAATTTTCCTTGAGTCCGTTTTGAAATTAAAAGCTTTTCTAGAAAATAGATTTTGGAAATGAACAACAAACTAGGCAAAACAAATTTAATCAAAAGAGTTATTCATCACCCTTTTACATGAGTCTGTTTTGTAATTCAACGTTTTATAAAAATAGATTTTGGAAATAATCAAAAAACTGGGTAAAAGAAAATTAATCAAGAGTTATTTATCACCAATTTCCTTGAGTCCGTTTTGTAATTCAACATTTTCTTAAAAAATAGATTTTTAAAACAAACAACTAGTTGGGCAAAACAAACCACACTTTGTATCTAGTAGGAGTGTTATACTTTATGAAATTTTAAAAAAAATGTTTGTCCTTTGCAAAATAGCGATTGTGTTTTGCATGGATCTGGGATATCAAAAAACGAAGTAATAATTGAAGATTATTTGTCTCATATGCATGAAGTCATAATAATTAAACAATGACCGTTAGCTTTTAAATTTTAATCAGATTAAAAGTTTTGAAATTAACATGCATTTCTGGTTGCTATGGTTTCGGCCATTTGCTGAGACTCGCAAATGACATTAGTTTCTCAAACATTTGCTTCTTTTTTTTCTTTTGAGTGAGGTTTCTTTTTGTCTTGATTTCTATCAGGTAAACACCTGTCTTTTAAACCATTTAAAATTTAATTTTGCAACTAAAAATTGCTGTTTTGAAGCTTCAACAAGGATCTTAAAGCATAAAACTTTGCATATTCAGTTTGGAATACGAAAATGTGATAGTTGTTGATATAAAGAAACTTTTACAAGAGTCTGTGTCCATGCTAATAACGTATATTCAAATTTCATGCCCCTCATTTTAAAGTTGTCGGCAATTGTTATTCATGAAGATTTAGTCGATGATGTGACTATGATCATAGTAAATAAAAACATTATATGATTGCAAAATATGTGTTCAACATTGGTTTGCATATTGATATATTCAAAAAAAATTTAAAAACTAATATCATAATAAATTTTGAAAATTAATTTTCAATAAGTGTATATTCAAAAGTTATGAAAAAATGCGGAACAAGTTCAGTATCCCCATACACTGATTTCTCGCCAAATCTGGTAACCGTTGTTTACGTTGTAGTGTTGCCGTTTTCAGCTTTTGTTTTTATTATAGTGTTGCCAAATTTAGTTTTTGTTACTATTTTTATTTTTTCCTTGCCAGATTCCGTTTTTCTCGTGTTTTAAATAATTTTTACGTTATATATGTGCTTTTTTTAAGTGGCAATAGCTTTTTTAGTTTCACTTCGAGAACTTTCCAGAACTTTCTTTGCTAATTGTTCTACGTTTTAATTGCCAGTCATTTTAATTTCGTTCACTTTTGCTGTTGGAATCGGTGGATTTCCCGCTGTTGTGTTTCGTTGTCGCCAGAGTCCAAACATCGTAAACTTTTCTTTTTTACTATTTCTTTTTCATTATTATTTTTATTTGGTTTAATTTTAATATAGATTTTTTATTAAATGATATATTTTATTTTATGTATTTAAAACCGTTAAATATTCTTTTTTCCTTATTTCGTTTTCTTAATTTTTTATTATCTTTTTATTGTTTTAATTACTTTATTTTTTGTTTTAATTTAAAATGTCTCATATTCAAAATGTTGTTGAAAAATATCAACAAGTTATTTTAGCAAAAATTAAAGATAATAAAGATGGATTATTGCTCAGGATTCCAAATTATTAATTAATTTAGGATTCGCAAATATTAATTTTTAACGGAAATTGGATTTGGAGAAAGTGTAATTATTTTATTTAAATTCTATTGCTTGCATGTATTTTTTTTATTGTATTCGTATTTCATTTTTATTTACTTAAAATGTGTATATACTTAAAAAATATTTTATTCATGTTTTTCTTTAAATTTTAAAAATGTATATATTTGAAAAATATTTTTGCATGTTTTTTTTTTGTAAAATTAGATAATTATTTTTACTGAAATGTGACACTGGTGACAAACGAATAAGTCGAAATAAATCGGCATGTCAGCTTAACTTCATATCAAGTAAGTCCATTATTTATATTTATTTCCCTTTTTAAATTTTCTGAAATGCATATTTTTCGATAGAACTTAAGGGAAATTTCCCGTTTTAATAAACACGCGCCTAGCTTGGCGACTTGGCGACAAAAAAATTCGCCACGCCGCCAAGTGTATGGGGATACTGAATTTGTTCCAAAGATGATATTGCTACAATATACTTCACTAAAATTTGTAGAATTTTACTGGGGTATTTTGCATAAGCTTATTTCACATAAATTATATTCAAATAATATTTGTCCCATCTTATTCTTCTCTTTAGACAGTTTAGCATTTTAATATTTTTTTAACTTATATATTTTATGAAGGAAGTTTTCTTATTTCATATATATTGCTTGCATTTGTTTTATATATGTAACTATCTTACCGGAAAAAAGCTATAAATAAAATAATCATCCTGAGGATTAAATTATCCTGAAAACCAAATTATCGATGCGGTTGAATTATCTGAAATTTAATTAACACAGCTCCATGCCTGTGCACATATTTTTGGACAAAATTTATGTTCCAAACCAAACAATATCTAAAATTAGATAAAATTTTGTCTCCTTTAATTTGTTGTTCTAAATTAATCATTGAAATTTTCTTCTTACTGAGGTTAAGATAAATTTCATTTATAAATTAAATAATTTCCTTATATACTTTCTTAAATACTTGATTAATATGGTGATCTGGCGAAACATTCGTCTCTGTTTAAAAAGTTGGCTCTAAAAATAGTAAAGATAAAAAATGTATACAACATGAACAAAAAGAAAATTGTATTATTCGTACGTAAAATATTTAAATTCGAAAAGTTAACAACATAGATAGGACGTTGATGGTCAATATAAAAAACTGAAAAGACGTTAAATTACTCTTAAATGTCCGTTATTTTGCTGATATGAAGTACAAGTTAAACAGACTTTCCATAAATTAAGTTGCATAGCATGTTTACATGGCAGCAGAATTCCCTGTACCAATTTCAAGATAAACTTTACCAGTTTAAGATCAAGAGTATATAGATTTCCATTTCCCTGATATCATTGAACAGGTGTTAAATTGATGTTTAAGACATCACTTATATCGACGGATTAATCTTTGTCAGTTAAATTCTATTCAACAACTGTTCGATTTGTAATCCACTATTAAAGAGTGCTAATTATTATTATATGAAGCTAGTAAACTCTGCTTCATAACTTTGTTTAAGATTGTATAATTATTCTCTGTGTAAAATTATTAAATTAAGGCTGTTTAATAATAATTCTCTGTCTTGAGAGAATTATTAAGCTATCAGTGCACGACAAAATCAAATTGAGCTCGAAAAACTCAAGATGTGAAAAGTACATAATCTCTTTCTCAAAATATTGCAACCATTTATTGCATATATCGATGAAAGCAATTAATTCTTCAGTATCATCTATCTAAATCCAATTTTCATAAATCTGTGAGATATGTCTCTCTGTATTAATTATAAAAGTTAATATCCCTAAGCCATCCATTCTATCTCATTTGCACAAACCACAATTTTTTATCATCATCATTCCAAATTTTTAACCATTTAATGGCTGTTTCTTTCGTAACAGTTGAGATCCTAAATATGCCACTTTATTACGATTCTCATTGGTTTGAAATATCCATGACGTCAGATTACGTTGTTTCATCTACGATTGCATCGTATTAAGACGTCGTTGTAAATCCGACTTGTCGACGAATTTGCAACCTGCCTTCAATTCTTCGAGTATCAGTAAACAAGCGAAATTCATCATCTAATGTCTAAGAATAAAGTCCAGGCTCATCTTATTAATAAAATGACTTCTTATATAAGACTTTTTCCATGGGTTCAAGGGATCAGATTAACTGTACGGTCACCCTTGGCGCGTTTTTTGGAGTCAAATTTGGCGAACATTTTTAATGGAAACCTGGCAAACTAGTATTTTGTTAATCCTACTTGCCATTAATTTCTCATGAATATTTACCCATTTAAATTCATTAATATAAAATTTAATCAAAAAATTTTATGGATAATTTAACATATCAACTTTATTATTTTACCATTGATGTTTAAAATCTATAAATCTGCGTTTTTTGTTAATTTTGTAAAATTAATGAAGCATATTGTTAGATACCAACAAGTTATGAAATATTTGTCACTATTTCAGCCATTTTCCACGCGTCATTATTCTGATCGGAAATTAGTCATACGGTCACCCTTGGCGACTTTGTGAAAATTTCGCCAAGGGTGACCGTACGGTAAAATTTCCCCGGTTCAAGCATTAGCACATGGACAATAGAACAGCAGAAAATGCAAAATGACACGACAAAAAATCCATTTATAGTTAGTTTAAATCGGCAAGGGCGATTAAAATTTTTAAATATTTCATTAATGAATAGAATCCTAAATTAATAATTTCAATATTTGTGAGAAGTCTCTTTTAAATACTAAGACTATATCCTTGCTTACGCCAACATTAATTCTTTAAATTTTTTTAAAAAATAATTTTATGTTAGCGCATTTAAAGTTTATTTGTTTCATGGAACATTTTAAATAGGACAGTCAAAGTATATCATTAATGTTTCTATTCTATTTCAATGTGAAATGCATATTTTAATTTTAAATATTTCACAGAAAATATTCAATCCATGTGCAGACCAAAGAAGTCCTGGGTTCAGGTTTATGGAAGAACATCTGGCGACACCTGGCGGCCACATTGGGTAGCAGTGGACACAGCCTGCGTGTGCTCAATTCGCAGAAGAAAACTCTTCGATACCACGTCGAGGATTCCGCTAACGGGAAAGAACTTCCTTCCTTAATTGAAATTCCATTGCCACTTATGTATAAATCTCAAACCAGTGATCACGACTAACTGTTCTAAATTTGTGTTCCACGTTCTCGGTGTTCTTATGTCTTAGTTGAAGAGAGATCAAATCAATCATATTCTATATTGCGTTTCTCATTACTTGCATTTATTTATGACCATTTTAACACTAGACAATCATGTTGTTGTAGGACATAGCATTCTGTATAACTGAAAGACGATTTTTCTTTTTACAGTACATTCCCTTTGTATAGAATATCTGGATGTTCAGTAGAAATAAACTCATGTAGAAGCTATTATTTCTGTTCCTTTGACTCCCTTTTTTTAAGAATAAACATTCACAAAAAATACCACTTAATCAGCAAATTTGATTCTCTCAAGCCCCTATTACATTGCAGTTGCCGATATTTCAGTTTAAGCAACTCCCATAGATTACATTACGTCACGTCATTACGTCACACATTACATTACGTCACAGCTCGAATATCGGCAATTCTTTCTCATTATCCAATGAATGCTTGAGATTTCTTTCAGGTTTGCTGCAAGAAAATAATTGTTTTACTAGATCTAACTATAGATCGCTTTTCTGGATACAATTTTTAAGGTTTTAACTAGTAGATTTCAGATTTCATGATAAATTCTTATTTAAGAATTTTGTTTATAGCCAAGTTTTTATAGTATATAAGTATCCAATAACTAGATACAAATGTATACATTT
>JAJQOW010001493.1:0-46000 GCA_037975125.1 Latrodectus hesperus
AGAATGATCCTTGTGTTCTGCGCCTTAGACCTCTCGGCCATCCTGATCAGAATGTTTTATATTTATTACTCGAAACATACTTAGTTCAATTTCTTTTCTCACAAGCATTAGTTAATTGTTTGTTGCAGGTGAGGATTCATAGACCTAGAGAAATTTTGTGGGAATCCTTAAATTAAATTTTTGTAAACATTAAATATCGATAGCTGATATATGGAATAAATTAATTATTCGAGAGCTGATTTTATTCTTATTTTGTTTCTCATTATAGTGATAATCAATAAAAATATAATATTATTTTTCGTAATGTGTTGTGTACAGGTGACAATTTAAATTTTTCGAAATTCCTCCTTCCAACATAAAAACATTCGAGACTAACGGATTTTTTCAGATTTCAAGGCATCATTTACGTATTGATGACCGCATATAAAAATTGTTATTATGCCAGTAATTTTAATTCATTCACTAAAATGAAGTTATGTGTAACTGACAACCTGACAGATCCTCAGAAATCAACAATCTTTCATTACTGTATGGAGATAAAAGTCAATTAAGACTGATTTTGTTTTTAATTATACTTTTTTCCAAGAATAAGTTTTCATTTCTATTTGCAATTATTATTTACAATTAATTATTTGCAATTTTATTTATTTTTCGTTATTTCAAAATATTAATTTGAATTACATTTATTTAATTCCATATTTTATATTTATTTAGTTAACGTTCAGTTTATTCCTAATAATTTTTCAAACTAAAAAATATATTTCCCATAAAGAATTTGAAAGTACCAATTTTACTGTCTCCATATATAAAAAGAAGTGTTTTGTATTGATAAAATATTAAACTTACGTTACCATTTTTAGGAAACTATTCCTATTACGGTGACTAAATAGAATAAAATATAATTCAAAATTTGAATTTTGAATTATATTTTAATCTTTTAAATAAAGTATTTTCAACTTTTAATTAATATTTTTACGAAAAATTTTATAGAGATTGAAATTTCATAGCAAAAATTATTTCGTTTATTGTACTGTGAAAAATATAGGAACTTTTTATTTATTTAATTAGACTTTAATGACTATTTATGTGTTTAGCAACATAGTTAATAATTGATTTTATAATAAATATTTAAGAAAACTATTCAATATGTCACAAGCTAAAATTGGTTTTTCATCAGTTCAAATTTATTAAGTTTAATAATATTATTTGCAAAAATTGAAGAATTCGAAATTAGATAATAAATATTTCACAATATAATCCATAGTAATTATTTAAAACACTAAACTGAAAAGATTTTTTCGGTTATTTCTAAGAAATGATAATAGATTAATATTCGTGTCTTATCTTTTATTTATCTTTATGTTCCATTCACTTGTTGATTCGTCCGCTTTTGCAAAGAAGCCAGATATTCACATTTTTTTCACGATCGGGTTAAGCCAACAGTAAGTAATTAATCGAATTATTATATTCTAATTGTAGAATTTTATATTCCTGAATGTGTTAACACATAAAATATAAATAATTCTTTAATATTGTTAAATAAAAATTTTAATGTAAATTTTTGTCATCTACAAGACTCCATTTCATATTACAGTATTAAGTAGAATGGTTACAGTGTTCCTATGAATTATACAACTTGTTGCCATACATATAACAAGTGTGCCATATACATATATCGCTTCATTGATATATGCAAATGCATGTTTTTTGGTGGAGAACCTGAAATTGCTTAAATAAATAATCTTGTTTTTTTTAACGGCAGGCATTATGTGACTCACATTTCTCCACAGTAAAGACGGAACCTGCAACTCATTTATAACTTATGATCTAAATGACAGAGGTGAGTAGCTTTACTCACGGCCTATTACCACAAACCAGTTTATAGGGCAGACCACACTCATTTATCATCACAGAAGAAAGCACTAGAAAAAAAGAGAAATAAACATCCACTCACAAACCGGGATTTGAACCCGAGGCCAATAGCCTTGGTGTTTATAGAGCAGACCACATTCATTTATCATCACAGAAGAAAGTACTAGAAAAAAGAGAAATAGAGATCCACTCACAAACCGGGATTTGAACCCAGGGCCAATAGCCTTGGTGTTTATAGAGCAGACCACATTCATTTATCATCACAGAAGAAAGTACTAGAAAAAAGAGAAATAAACATCCACTCATAAACCGGGATTTGAACCTGGGGCCAATAGCCTTGGTGTTTATAGAGCAGACCACATTCATTTACCATCACAGAAGAAAGTACTAAAAAAGAGAAATAAACATCCACTCACAAACCGGGATTTGAACCCGGGGCCAATAGCCTTGGTGTTTATAGAGCAGACCACATTCATTTATCATCACAGAAGAAAGTACTAGAAAAAAGAGAAATAAACATCCACTCACAAACCGGGATTTGAACCCGGGGCCAATAGCCTTGATGTTTATAGAGCAGACCACATTCATTTTTCATCACAGAAGAAAGTACTAGAAAAAAAGAGAAATAAACATCCACTCACAAACCGGGATTTGAACCCGGGGCCAATAGCCTTGGTGTTTATAGGGCAGACCTCATTCATTTATCATCACAGAAGAAAGTACTAAAAAAAGAGAAATAGGCATCCACTCACAAACCGGGATTTGAACCCGGGGCCAATAGCCTTGGTGTTTATAGAGCAGACCATATTCATTTATCATCACAGAAGAAAGTACTAGAAAAAAGAGAAATAAACATCCACTTGCAAACCGGGATTTGAACCCGGGGCCAATAGCATATGAGTCTGGAACACTAACAACTCAACCATCGTCCAGAGGTTTTTTAGATGTGAATCTATATTGCCTAATAATCTAAAAGTGGATACTTTTGCGTCACAAGAAATGTGGAATAATATTAAGTGATTTTTTTTTTAATTTAATCAGTGATGGCTTGATTTTGTGCGTCTTAACATTTTTAATTCTTTTACTTAAATTTAAACTATTAATGTTCAATTTTTCTTTTCTTTTTTTTTTTTTTTTTGAAATTCTTATCTGAATAAATTATCAATAGAAACATTTCAATAAATTTTATAAGACTCATTCACATTATTTTGACTTGACTTCTAAATTACTTATTTACATTCTATGTTTCAGTAAAACATTGAAATCAAATTAAAAATGTAATGCTACGAATAGGATAATTCTTTTCAGCTTAATTTACAGATGAATTTCGTGAAGAAACAAAGCACTGTATGTACTCACTCCAGCGCTCAAAATATTTGACTCATTTTTTTAAGCCATCTGGTAGTCTAAATACATTTTGGTCACTGAGTGATGTAATTAAAATTCCGAAATTCTCAAATGGAGATCGTGGCAGATAATGAATTAATAAGGCTTTGTGTGTCACGATGCAGTAAACAGACAAACATCCTAAATATCTTGAGAGATATTTTAATGTTCACAATGTTTATTGTTTTCCTGGAGGACTCTTCACTGATAGCAGCCAAACATTGATAGTCACAAGGGAGGAAACCAGGAAAACTGCTAAGCACCCACCTCGACAGACTTGCATGCAGAAAGCAGAAGCAAAACATTCATGCTCTGTTTCATATTTGGTGCCGATATACCCGGGACTTTATTGTCACGAACCTTCCTCGAATTCTGAATAACGTCAGGTTTGGTTTGTTTGTCGCTCAACGGTCATTTTTTGCACACGAGGGCTAATTAGACCGGGACTTACGGCTTAAAGTGGATTCCGAACCACTACAAACATCCATGCCCAAGGTGGGATTCGAACCCACGAACTGTTGAACCGAAGGCAAGAGCGCTAACCATTCTGCTGCCAGTTCGGCCTGAATAACGTCAGAACAGTAAATTCAAGCTTAAAAGGTACTGTTTATTTATATTATTTGAAATGGAAACTATCAATAAATTAAAATCAAAAAGAAAACTTGCTAGAACAACTTGTACAAAGTTAATAACGAAAATTGATGCATTTATGCAAAATCTTGATTTTGAAGATGAAATGCCTTTCAGAGTATTTATTGGAATTGGAAGAAAAACAACTTGAGCTAAGAAGTTTTAATGAAAAAATTGAATAATTAATCACAGATGCTGCTGTTTTTGAAACAGAAATTAAAAGTTCCATGCAGTATGATGAAAACATAGGTGACTCCAAAATTAAAATTAGAGTTATACTAACCAAATTTAAAATTAAGGAATCACTTTCAAATAATAATGTTTCAAGTAGTAACGGTAGAAAACATATTCCGATTTCTATTAATTTGCCTAAACTTTGCATTCTAACTTTTTATGGTGATTCTACTACATTTTTATAGAATTTTTTAATAGTTTTTGTAGTGCTATAGATTCAAATGAATCATTAAATAATATTGATAAAAATATTTATTTAAAATACTTTCTTTCTGAGAAATCTTACAAATCGGTTGCAGGATTTTTCTTAACGGAAGAAAATTACAAATCGTGCTTAACTTTGTTAAAAGATAGACATGGAAAATTGGAACATTTAATTAGTTGTTTTGTAAACAAACTCTTAGAAACTGAGCCAGTTAAATCTTGTTCTAATATTCAAGTTCTGATTCATGTGCATGGTGAAAGTGAAATTAGCATAAGAAATTTACAGTCGATGGGTGTGGCATCCGATAATTTCGGCCATTTATTAATTCCGATTTTATTAAAACAATCACCTTATAATCTAGTATTAGAATATAATCGTAAAAGAGATCATGGTTAATCGGGCGATATAAGCGAATTAATGAAATTCATAAAATTTAAATTGAATCTCGGGAAGCAACTAATGCAATTTCAGGAATTTCCTTAAAATCTCATGAAACTTCAAGATTAAAAAGCGAAACGCGATATACTAAAAATAAAAATATTCCAACTGCAGCCGCTCTAAATACAATTGTTAAAAATTCTTGTATATTTCGTAACTCGACCTCACATGCAGTATGAAAATGCAGAAATGCCATTGAACAAAAAAACGTTTTAAATTTAAAAAGGATAGGACGTTGTTATAGATGTTTAAATAAAACCATTTATTAAATCAGTGTAAAATTAAACCTTGTGAAACATGTTAAATTTTTCAACACAATATATTATTTTGCCCCAAGACAAAAATTTAAAATTCAATTCAAATTCCGCCACCTGATAAAATTGAAACTATTGAAAGATAATCAAGCTGTAATGACTTCAGTTTTCAAACATAATTACTCTTTAAATAGAGTTATTCTTCTTTATTACAAACCGCTCAAGTTCAAATTGAAAACAGATCTAAAAAATTAATGGCGAGAATAAGATTCTGCTTCTCAAAAATCACTTATTCGAAGGGGTTTAACTAAAGCATTAAACGTGAAAAGTGTAAGAAAAGAAAAACTTATTTACACATTTTCAAATCGAAATCCTTCTGAAAAGGAATATGAATGTGTAAATATCACATTGCGTAGTTAGTTTTTCCCACACTCAAGTATAAACATTGAAGCTTTAATTACGGACGAAATATGCGCTACTCAATTGTATTCAGAATTTGATCCCCAATTAATTGAAAGTTTAATTTCGCGCGGATATAAAATGGCTGATTTATAGAATGAAAATAAGCCCATTCAAATATTGTTATGAGCAGACTTTTTATTTTCTACTTTAAAAGGAGAATTAATAAAAATAGGCAAGCACTTATTCCTTCAGCCAACGATGTTCGGAGATTCTTTAGTGGGACAGATGCCACATGATCGTTTCAAGGCTGCGACTTCCTGTTTGAGTGTTTTTTGCACTTTGGTTGCAAATGATTTGACATGGTTGCTGTTGTTGCTGTTGAGTGTATGTAGCTGAGCACCTGCCCGAAGGCATCTACTCATTCATCTGAATTGTTATAAATGAGTGTAACAAATTAAATGTATCAAAAAATGTGAAAGTAAAAGTTTAGGCAAAAGCCTTAGAAAGTATTGCGTCAGAAGAGTAAAAGGCCGCAATAGGTCTGACTTGGGCATCCCCAGGGAGGATATAAGAATCAAAAAGTTTGTCAAAGTTTCCAGCTAGGCACTTGGATGCTTGCTTGTAGAAGTTGACATTAAGTTTTTGAATAAATTGGGATAAATCTTCAAGATTGAGATCTTTTTGAATGTTTTTGTTCCTTATAAAATAAGGAGCATTTACAATTCTACGAAGTATTTTCTTTTGGAATGTATTTATGAGATGTAAATCTTGTTTGGAAAAGGAACACCAGGCGGGGGAAGCATATGTGATGATAGGTCTAATAGTGGAAATATAAAGAAGACTTTTTAATTTCAGATTTAAGTTTGATTGAGGTCCAATAAGAGATCTTAGTTTGAAATATGCATGCCAAGCAGCAGAAATTTTTGATTGAATATGAGCAGTCCAAGTGAGTCTATTATTGATTAGAAGTCCAAGATATTTTGCTTTAGTAACATTTTCAATTGGTTGTCCAAAGATATAGAGTTGATTATAAATTTTATAATTTTTCCAGGTTTTCTGCTTATAAGTTAAGATTTTGAAGCATTTATAGCAATTTTCCAGTTTTCACATCATACTTCTATGTCAGAAATTTTATTTTGTAATTTAGAAATTGCATGATTAGGATTCTTGGATCTCACGACAATCCCAGTATCATCTGCATAGAAGGCAGTAAGACTATGTCTGTCATCATTAATAGGAAAGTCAGCAGTGTAAAATAAATAAAGTATTGGACCTAAAATGCTTCCCTGCGGTACCCCTGCATTTATTGGTCTTGTGGTAGAAATGCTATTGTTGAGTTTAATATGAAATTTTCTGTGATTAAGGTAGCTATTAATGATGTATACAATATTATGAGCAATTCCAAGGTGTAATAATTTATAAATGAGGCCTTGATGCCAAACCCTGTCAAAGGCTTTGGGAACATCTAACATAAGAAAAGCAGAGTATTCTTTAAGATAAGATCCTTCGCCAATGAATTCACAAATTCTAATGAGTTGTTTGGTTGTAGATAAATCTTGTCTGAAGCCAAATTGTTCTATTGTAATTAATTTTAAGTAAGTTTTTAATCTATTGTAAATAATTCTTTCAAAGATTTTAGATATAGTAGGTAAAAGACTAATAGGCCGATGATTTTCTGGATTTGTAGGATCTTTTCCCGGCTTAGGAAATAAAATAATTTCTGCTTCTTTCCAATAATCAGGGAAATAATTAATATTTAAGCAGGAATTGAAAATGTTAGTAATATGCGTAATGTAGTTTTCTGGAAGATTTTTGATAATATTATTAGAAATTTTATCAAAACCTGGAGCTTTGCGTTTCTTTAGATTGGAAATTATGTTGATGATTTCATCTTCAGAAGTATTTTCAATGGGTTCTTTCTGATGATTTTGAAGAAAAGATAAAGTTTCATTTAAAATATTTTCAGAGAAGATGTCATTGGTAGGTAAAGAGTTTTCTTGAAATTGGTTTTCCATTGTACCAGGAAAAATTTCAGCTTTTTCATTATCTGTATGTACAAAACCATGAGTGGCGAGAATGATTTGACATGGAATACTGAACCTTTTTTAAGTACTCATGAGGGAGGGAATAAGGTGAATTCGGATCATCTTACTGATTTTGAAAATGAGTTGCGGTTTGACAAAGGGTGATAAGAGTCTCTCTTGTGGAAGTCGGATACTTATCGTGAAAATTTATGTGATAATCTTGAGGTAGCAGAAAAGAGATTTTGTTTATTGGAAAGGAAATTTAATGCTGACGAATCTTTAATTGAAAGATATAGTGCTGTCATGAAGGAGCAGTTAAGTGAAGGAATTATTGAAACGTGTGATTCTAATTGTTTTGTCGGTTATATTCAATGCCGCATAGGGATGTTTTTAAAGCAACTTCTTCCAGTGCGAAAACAAGAATTGTTTACGATGCTTGTAGTAAATGGGGAAGCAATTTAAGTTTAAAAATGAATGTCTCTTTTCAGGCGATAATTTAAATCCTAAACTTGTAGATGTTATTTTAAAATTTAAAATTCATAAAAACCTGGATATAGCTCGGGCATTATTACAAATACAAGTTTCGGAACATGATAGGAATAATTTATGCTTTATCTATTATAAAAATTGGGATAGAACTCAAACCCCTACAATGTTTCATTTTAATAGACGTTGTTTTGGAATCACCTGTTCTCCTTTTGTCTTAGAAGCAACTATCAAAACGCATATTAAGAATTTCAAAAGTACTTATCCCCTTGCATACGAAATGATGAATAATAACTTATACGTAGACGATCTATTTTTGGAAGTTCTACGGTAGAAGAGGCTTTCAAATTATCTACTCTTTGATGCTGTTTTTATTTTGAAAAATGCAAATATGACTATGAGAAAATTTGACACAAATTCGAAAGAACTTAAAATGTTATGGAAAAATTCTA
Organism: Latrodectus hesperus; assembly: GCA_037975125.1. NCBI lineage: Eukaryota > Metazoa > Arthropoda > Arachnida > Araneae > Theridiidae > Latrodectus > Latrodectus hesperus. The sequence continues at coordinate 8,384 of JAJQOW010001493.1, forward strand.
ATTCATCGATTGGACTAATGAAAATCCTGATTCACATTTGAAGGTCTTAGGACTTAAATGGAATAATAAAAATGATATTCTCGAACTTGATTTAACATCTTTGTTGTCAAATTTAAATGCTAGTAAATTCACTAAAAGGAATGTTCTCTGTACTGCTGCGAAAATATTTGGATTTGTTTCTCCAATTTTGATTCGAGTAAAGTATTTTACAAGAACTATGGCAATTAGGTATTGACTGGGACGATGAGTTTTATGGTGAATTAAAAGAGAATTGGTTATTGTGGTGCAATGAAATTAATGAACTTCAGAATTTAAATATTCCTCGATATTATTTTAACGATTTAACATTTGTGGATGAAGAAAGTATACAACTACTTTTATTTTCTGATGCTTCGCTTAAATCTTTTGGAGCAGTAGCATACTTCAGGTACAAAGCTTCATAAAGTACTTTTAACACGAGTTTTGTTATTTCTAAAGCACGAGTAGCACCCCTTAAAAAGTTAACACTGTCTCGACTGGAGTTAATGGGATCTGTCATATAGCTGCAAAATTAGTCAAACATCTTAAAGAACTGCTTAAAAATCTCGATAAAATATATTTGTGGAGTGATTCTACGATTGTACTCCATTGGATAAAAGGATTTACGACAAGGTGGAAGCAGTTCGTGGCCAATAGGGTTACAGAAATTCAAGAAATTACAAATCCAAGAGATTGGAGACATTGTGTTGGGAAAAACAACCCATTGGACCTATTGACTAGAGGAATTGCTTGCAAAGACTTGATATCTTCTAGGAAGTGGTGGCATGGCTCTGAATGGTTAATCAACTCAGAAGATACCAGGCCATGTGCACAAAAGCTTGAAATCAACATTGATGATGAAGAGGTGGAATACGACGGACAAAATTTGTTGCTACCTCAACAATTGTTTCGGCCAAAATTATGGATCTGGGTAGATATAGCAGCTTGAGAAAACTGTTAAGAGTAACTGCTTGGATACTACGTTTCGTGAAGGTGCTGAAAACCAAACTTCCACAAAAGGGTCCTATTACATCAGACGAACTCGACAAAGCGGAACAGTTTTGGGTGAAATCTGTTCAAAGAGAAGTTTTCTATGAAGAAATAAACTGTTTAATTGCAGGGAAATCTCTTCTGAAAGACTCAAAACTTCTCTGCTTAAACCCTTTTCTTGATCAAGATGGTGTTTCACGTATCACAGGTCACTTAGGCAGAACTGATTAAACAACTGATGAAAAACATTCAGTTATATACTACCTGCTAAGTCTAAATTAGCTGAATTATTAATTTGGGAGTCCCATAAAAGAGTATTCCATTCAAGTGTGTCTCACACGTTAGTACAACTCAGAGGAAAATACTGGATTTTAAAGGCTAGACAAACAATAAAATCGCTTCTTCGGAAATGTGTTATCTGCAGAAGATTCAACTCCTCTCCTGGAGATCAAGTTTTAGCTCCATTGCCAGCTGAACAAGTAGAGCATCCATTTGCAATCATCGGAGTTGATTTTGCTGGAACTGATGTAGATGAACCAAGTGCTTTAACACCGGCTCATTTTCTTTTAGGGAAAAAAGTAACATCTTTGCCTTCTGTAAGACTTCAAATTGATTCAAGCCTTTCTTCCAGGAAGAATTTAATGAGGGATTTCAATTATAGAGAAAAATTAATGAGACATTTTTGGTCTCGTTGGAAAAATGAATATTTACTAAAATTACGATCAGTTAATTAAAATTTAGTTAAAGGTTACATCACCCAGTTTAAGGTTAACGATATTGTTTTGATTAAAAATGATCATTTGCCTAGAAATGTTTGGAAACTTGGCAAAATAATAGAATTATTTCCTGGAAGAGATGGCAAGGTGAGAGCCTGCAAAGGGAAAAATGAATCATCAGTGATTAAACGCCCTGTACAATTATTGTATAACTTGGAAATTCAGAGCTAAATACTTTTATGAATTGAAATTTTACATTTTAAGAATAGTTGAATTTAAGATTGTATTTGATGTTAAACTTGAATGTTGTAAAATTCTTATATATTCAAATATTTGTGTTTTATGTTAACTAGAATTAAGATTACTAAATATTTTTATCATTTGAAATTTAATAATTGTAATTATATTATTTTTGAAGCAAACTGTATTTAATTATATCTATAAGCATTTTGAATTGAAATTTTAATGAACTCTTCCATGGTTCATAGGGGGGCTGGATGTTAAGAACTATTTTCTTGAAGGCGGAGCCACTGCTGCCGTCGTTCGAATCTGTAGTCTTCTACTTGTCTTTGTATTTACCTTCTCGAAGGAGCACATATCGATTGCTCCTGTAATTTTTCAGTCTAATTTTATGTTTGTATGTGTTGTGTTGTTTTATAATAAATATGAGAAAACGTATTTCTAGATTATTTGAGTTTTGAGCCAGGGCACCACAGATAATAGATTGCAAAATTCTTGATCGAAAGCATTCTCATTATTGGTTATATAATTTGTTTCAGATGTTAAGAACTATTTTCTAGAAGGCGGAGCCACTGCTGCCGCCTTTCGAATCTGTAAATAGTCTTACTCGTCTTTGTATTTTTCCCTCTCGAACGATCACATCTCGATTGCTCCTGTAATTGTCAGTCTAATTTTATGTTTATATGTGTTGTTTTGTTTTATAATAAATATGAGAAAAAGTATTTCTAGATTATTTGAGTTTTGAACTAGGGCAGCAGTGGCTCCGCCTTCAAAAAAATAGTTCTTAATATGCCCTGTTCTTCTAAACGCTCGATCTGCCCCTCATTGATTTGTTGTTGCAGCTTTTTGTCAGGAGATGGTGCCTCATTGCTTTGCAAGCCATTTATTCCATCTCATAATTATGACGCTCCCTAACTGTGCACTATAGATAAAAGTGACACAATTATGGATGCACTTAATCTCATTGAGTGCCATGAAGTGTCTGGACATTTATTTGAACTATACTGGAAGGCAAAGGAAAATATTCAGAATCCCCAGTCTATTTGATGTGTTAACTCTTTTCGTGTGTTCTTTTCTGTACTCCGATGTTCCCTCGGTTTTGGTTCTTTCGATATTTATGCACTGTGTGTGTTTCACAGACGATTCAATGAACTACGTTCAAGTGATACTGCTACAAATAAAAATAAGAAAAAGAAGTGCCCTATTCTTCAACAGTGTCCGAGAAATTCATTGTTTCTGCCAAGAATGCATTTTCGCTTTTCTCAAAATGCCGACGATCGTAATCAGAACAGATCAAAGGAGTCTTAACTTCAAAGCTTGATAAGTATGGGTCACCGTGGCCTAGAGGAAGGACAGGGTGGTTCATGTCGAAAGTCTTGAGTTCGATTCCAAGTATAGTTGAACAGAATGAGACGATAGATCATTCGATTTTGCCTTCTGCATGCACATTTGTCAGAATGCGTGCTTGGAAATTTTCTTGGTTTCCACCCTTGCGATACATAAATACGATTCACTCTATATAAAAACTCCTTCCAGGCAGCAGTTAAGCCATGCAGTTAAATTGCCTTACAACAATCTTATGGCATTTGGCATCACACAATGGGGTGTCAAAATATTTCTGAACTTCCAAAAATTAATCATAACTCTGTTACACTACAGCCCATTGGGGGCCAAGACTTACAGGGTTCGTATCTGTTTTCATGACCGAGGGCTCTCAGGTTAGAAATATATGTTTCGGTTAAGTGGTCAGCTTAACGTGAAACCCAAGCGTGCTTGGTTTTCTCTCAGTTATACCTACCTTTTGAAGGAATGAAAGGCTGAGTCGACCTTGCCTAGCCCGAGTATCGAACCTGATTGGTACGTTTTGGAGCACGAAATGCTATCACCATGCCACTGGACATTTCCAACTTCCTAACAAAAGGGAATTTTCAAGCATTATCCACCTTATTTGATTCGTTTTCAGCGATCTTTTAACTGAGGGCTTATTTTTATTATTATTTTGAACTTCGTTCAAGATAGCATTTTGTACAAAGCTAAATAAATATTTCATGTTATTTTTCTAACTTCTCTGAATGCTAGATTCTGCTGGAACCAATGATCATTGGAAGGACGCAGGCATGGTTTTCTAATGAAAATCATTATTCAGAAATCCCGTTTATAGATAATACTGTAATCACACATATGCATATACTTATCTATTTTGTACCAGATATTATGCCACAGGTGGTATTTTTCCCTTTTTTATGCTGATAACAATTCGATGATGCTCCCAATGCAACAATCCCTGCCAAATCAATTGTGGCTTTTGTTGCGAATAAAAATGTTGCTGTCAGCCTTTATTCTTGTGTTGATTTCGTTTTGTCAGGCCCAGCAAGAAGACGAAGGTAATTTTGAATGTTATGAAAATTTCTGTTTTCCTCTATGATTAAATAAAACAAATGCTTAAGAAATTGTTTAAATGGTATTTTTAGAAGAGTTTATCGAAGAAACAATGCACGCGATTTCAGTATTTTAGCTGTAATCGAATATGCATCTAATTCTAAACAGCGTGATGTACTGTTTACCAAAGAATTATATAGTTTCTGAAAAATATTTTCAGTTACTTTTATTCGTGCTACGAAATTGAGATGTTGAATATTGTAAATAAACTCACAAAATTTGTATAAAAATCAGTAATTTATACTATGTAAATGCTGCGTCGGTATTTGTATTTCAATTATATTTGATATTGGTTTTATCAGGTTATTTAACACTTGAATAAACATAAAAATTTTATTTTAGAAAATAATTAAGTAGGAGAATTTTTAAGTTTACCTCGAATTTTTATGATAAATATTACTAAGAAAGAGAGTACTAATTTTATAAAAAGTACATTAATTATATTGGTAGTCAATTTTATTTAAAATTTAACACATGCAAACATATATATGTATATATATATATATATATATAATAAACAATTACGTATAGAAACTGCTGTGTGATAGTAAATTCTCAGTAAGTGGATAATTTTTTTATTTTGTCACTTGAATATATAGTCCTTGCATCAATTTTATCAACGTTTTTAGTATAACCAACATGAAGAATTAATTCAAAATTTCAAAAATAATTAATCCAAGAATTCCTAACATTCATAATTACAAACTCCAAAATGTTTTTTTTCTTTTTCTTTTATCGTCGAGTTCCTTAAAACATATTTATTTTTCTTAGCTTTTGTAATATTTGAAAATAAAAAGTACTGTGATAAATTTTCTTATCTATCCAACTGAAAATAATCAATAATTTCTGGCTTATTTCAAATTTATATCTTCATTTGTATTTTTCAGCATTTATGAAAAAATGTTTTTTTAACATATTAATGATTTAATGTCACTTGTGACGTTACCATGATTTTTAAATCCGGTCCAAATATTCTCATTCACTTCTAACAATCCTTGGGAAACATATCACACATCATAAAAGTTTGAATTTATTTAACGTCTCAATTTGTTTTCAACAATATCTCCATTATGCTATGAATTCAAGCATCTAAAGATTAACTTCAAAGGACATTTCAATTGATAATGATAACTTCTATTTGATCTGAGAAAGCAATATATGTACATATATATATATATATATATATATATATATATATATATATATATATATATATATATATATATATATATATATATATATATATATACATATATATATATATATATGTACATATATATATATATATATATATATGTACATATATATATATATATATATATATGTACATATATATATATATATATGTACATATATATATATATATGTACATATATATATATATATATGTACATATATATATATATATATATATATATATATATATATATATATATATATATATATATATATATATATATATATTAATTACAAATCTGTCTGCAAAAAAATTGAAAATATTTTAAACATTCATTTTGACGAATGTGTTTTTTGATTTTTGCTGCCAGTTTTGTTGTGGATTGTACGAGTATTATGATTGTTCAACCACAATGAAGTATACAACAAAAAATGCTTTATTTCTCTTATCTGTTAGAAAACTATATTTCGTATCATCAAGATGTGTAGTTATTCATCTAAAGTGATAGTGAGTTACATGTTCCTATCATATCAAACATTCGATTTGTGATCCTTCAAAAATTAGTTTCTATATAAAAAATGCAGAATATCTCAAATTTATTATTTAATCAAAATTATACAAACAGGGAAAAATTCAAACTTTTATACTTTGCAACAATACATAATTCAAAAGTTAAATGCATTCAAAATGAAATTGTGCATTATTACAAAATGATATATTTTAAACAGAACTCGATAGCATACTCAATATTTTTGATTGATATTTCAAAACTAATGGCATACATTAAAAAAAATAATAATTACTGTTTACAATTAAGGAATTTTGAGTTTATTTAAACTCAATTATAGAGTTAAAAATTAGAAAAATCTTTCATTTTTCTGTTTAAATCAATAATTGAATATCTCCATTTAATTTGCATTTTTTTGTAAATGAGCATTTTAATCTTAAAATATTATGTAAGATTAAAAGATCCTTTCTTATTTCAAATTTATTACATTATAGTTCCGGCATGATTCTTTTATGAGGCAAAATTAATTATTTCAAACATACATCTGTTAATCATTTATTCACATGAAATATTTCAGAGGTCTATCGATTGGCTCTTCAAAATCCCGACTTGTTTGGAGGAGACATGATGGGGATGGACAACCCTGAAGTAGGCTCCTTTTCTCGATTGCAAACTGAAGCAATATTCAGATAATATCCCCTTGACTTATATTCATTTGTCTGAGTAGATTAATTTTATATTTTCAGGAAAGGAATGCCATTCCATGGGACATGTTCCGTTGGCCCGAAGCAAAAGTACCTTACGTTATAGATACCTCCTTGAGTAAGTATCAACCCTTAAAGCTATGGTGTTAAATATTGTCTAACCGGGTCCCACTATGGAGTTTATTGCTCTGTTTTCAATGACATACATACATAATAGTATAAGCAAGCCCCAGACTGTACCTGTAGGTTCACGGATTTTGAATGCTCGCCTCGTAATTTTTAACCATGCTCAGATGACGAGGTCACACCTGAGCTGGCACCTTCCTCTCCACATCCACGCTACATCAGGGGAAGGACTTTGGATGTCACGTATTAACGTGGACACGTCCCCAGCCCACGGAGCCCCAACAACCTAATGAGGAAGAGTGCATGGTCACCCTCACAATCACTGCTCGCGGCCAATGATGCTTAACTTTGCTGAGTTTCCAATGGCAACAGACTTTGGCTTTGCATAAAATATTTTAGTTAAATCTTCTTTTGATAGATCTAAATGAAATTAGGGCATTTTAATTATGAAAATAAAAAATTGTAAACAATCGCATTAAAATTTATTAAAGTGTATTATTATCGATACAAAAATAATTTTGAAAAGTTTTTAGTAAAGTGATACAGCATTAAATAGTATCTTTAGAGTAAAATCTAATTTTAAAGCAGTTGAAATTAAAAGTAAAATAAATGTTAAAATAATTATGTAATAAAATTAAATTAAAATATTTTAAATTATATATAACTTTTTCATATGAATTTACCAATAGATTTTTGTAATACAACAAAATTAAAAAACTACACTACTGGCCATTAAAATTGCTACACCAAGAAGGAATGCAAATAACAGAACGATATTTATTGGACACATACATTATAGTGGAAAGAACAAGTGATTAGGTTTACAGGAAATTAAGATGTATAGATCTTGAGAAATCAGTACCCAGAGCAGCCACTTCTGGCTGCAATAACAGCATTTATCCGCCTAGACATGGAGTCAAACAGAGATTGTATGGCATGTACGGGGATTTCAGTCCATGCAGCTTCAACACTATGCCACAGTTCATCGACAGTAGTGGATGGTAAGTGATGGCGTGCCAATCGCTCGGCAACTATTGACCACACGTTCTCAATTGGTGACAGATCAGGAGAACGTGCTGGCCAAGATAATAGTCGAACTTGTTCTGTATCAAGGAAGTTCAGAACAGTACGGGCAACATGCGGTCGGGCATTATCCTGTTGAAACAATGCATTAGGGAGGCTTCGAAGATAGGGCAGAGCCACGGGCCTTAACACATCGGAAATGTAAAGGTTGCTGTTCAAAGTGCCGGTAATGCGAACAAGAGGTGATCGAGACGTGTATCCAATGGCACCCCATACCATCACTCCAGCAGATGGGCCAGTATGACGATGTCCAATGCAAGCTGGCAATGCGCGTTCTCCACGATGCCTCCAAACACGGATACGGCCCTCATGGTCCTGTATACAGAACCGAGATTAATCAGTAAAGATGACGTGATGCCATTCCCACGTCCAGGTTCGTCGCTGATCACACCATTGAAGGCGTTCCTGTCTTTGACGCAGCGTCAATGGTAGCCGAAGCCATAGTCGCCCTGCAGACAATCCATGTTGCTGCAAACGTCATAGAACTGTTCGAGCAGAAACTTGTTGCCTTGCAAATGACTCCATTTCCCAACTCAGGGTTCGTGACGTGGCTGTACGATCCCTTGTGACCATGCGGATAAGATGTCTGTCTTCTCTGCTGTTAGTGATGGGGGGTTGCTGAGATCCTGCATGACGTTCCGTATGATTGTCCTGAACCCATCGATTCCATATTCTGCTAACAGTCATGGGTTCTCGACCGACGCGAGCAGCAATATTGCGGTACGATAAACCGCAATCCCGGTAGGCTATAATCCTTCCTCGATCAAAGTCAGACACGTGCTGATAGGCAGTTCTTCTTACACGAGGCATTACAACAACTTTCTTTACCGAAAACAACGTTGAAACGGAAATTGAGTAGGAGAAAACTGCTGTCAAATCTCTGGTTATATACACATTGTAGATGTCGCTACTGTCGCCTGCTTTGTATGAATGCGCTGAAAATTTTATCATTTGCACATCACAGCAAGTTCTACCTGTCATGCAAATTTCACGTGTGTGGTGTGCTGCTTTCCTGGTGTATTAATTTTAATGGCCAGTAGTGTATATTAAAGGTTTTAATTTTCTTAAAACCTTTAATTTAACTTCACAATAGAATGAAATTGTATTTTACATGAAAATTCATTAATAACTCTATTCTAGGATAATTTGTAATATAAAATGATGACAATTACATTTATTTTTTATCATTTTATACTATGAATTAATTTTATTGCATAATTTTTTCCTTTTTTCATCTCAATTTGTTGAAATTTAAGGTACATAAAAAATAAAATAGCTCTCAAGAAATTTAGTGCTATTTAAATATGCACATTATACACAAATTCCTATATTGTGTTCTGAGAAATTTATGGGTTAAGGAATATTGATATTTTTTATATTAAATATTTTGGTAAATAACAATATATGAGCTTAAAATTGCATAAACAACTAATACATTTTCTTAGATAATTACAGAAAATTAATAAAACTTTATTCTCTTTACAATGCAGTTATTAATTTACTTTAATGTTCTTCTTCTTCTTCTTAAAATTGGGTTTGTATGTCATTGGGCACCTCTGCTTTTATCAGCATTTTGTACCATTAACTCCAAACCCAATGATTCCTAGTTCCAGTTACTCGGTTCACCCACTTTACTAATAAAGTCCGATAACCCTTTAATGGAGTCTAGGTGTAACTCTCTAGTATGGATGAAGCCTAAAGAAGTTAATCTAGGGAGGGCAAAAGCCTCACATTCGTAAATGACATGCTCTGCCGTTTCCTCTTGCATATGATATTTCCAGCAGATAAGGTCTTGCTGGAAACAGTCCCATCTGGTCAGAAAGTCAGTCATGCTAGGAATAGCTTCCTGACTTTCACCAGAAGAAGATAGTTTGGAGGTCATTTCTACCTCAAGTGAAGGATTCATTGCTGCCCCTTTACAAGATTGCCTCTGAGTTCCCTTGTCTTTTTCAGCAAGGTCTACTTCAGAGGCTTCACTCTGCAAATGCAGAAAGGTTTGTTACTTCTTGTGTCTTTTCAGCCACAAGATAACAATTAAAAAGCTCAGGTAATATAAGTCCACCCAGCATTGCCTGAGTTACTGGGCAAGGCAAATTACTCTAGAAGTTTGCCAAGCAACTAGAGGCTCCGTTAAGACACCAATACCGCGGTGCCAATTAGCCCTAGGCACGGATCGCATAACACCAGGGTTTACGGGAGCTGGTTCGCGGCCTCTGATTCTATATTCAAGGCTATCCTGTCATTCCTACAGGACATTCGGCTATCCGCCATTTGCCGACGCGCCTGGTGGCTGTTCAAGCCCCAGGAAGGTACACGTACCCCCTGGTTCCAGGTACTTTAATGTTACTAATTTATGTCTTCTTTTTATGCATAAAGGTCGAAATTCTATTAAAATTACATAAAACAACTTATAGGTCATTCTCCGTGACGGTTATCAAGAAGTAAATTAAATATCATATATATTAAACTAAATTCAGGGGCACAACATCCCATATGGGGTTCAAGGTCTGCAGTATCCATATCTGTTTTTATGACCGAAGGTAAAGGGGTGCGAAGCATACCTTAGGATTAGGTGAGAAGCCTAACGTAAAACTTCCTATCCTTTGTTCTCAAGCATGCTTGATACCCAATTTATCAACCCATTGAAGAGTCGACCTTGCATAGCTAGATGATTGAACTTCGGACTTGTGTCTTGGGAACGCGATGTGGCAACTCAGCCACAGTAAATCCCTAAAGGGGAAAGAGAAGCGCATCTTCCCTATCCGATGGGGAATCTTGCTCAGTTGCTATTTGGATGCGGTCGTATGAAGAACGTATTTGCACCAGTGTATTATGGTGTGGAACTTATTTTTATGGAATATAATCATAAAAATTGTTATTTGTTAATTTTTTATTGTTAAAATAAAATATTAAAGGCAATAGGACTTATTAATGAACAAAAAACACGCAACAAATTCGTAATGCAACACGTGAAGTGCTATCACAAAGTTACACTATATTACATTTAGAATATTCCTTAATTTAAAAGCGCCATGTGATAAAACTATCTTTAGAAAAGTGTACATTGTTAAAAGTAAAAAATATATTATGCAAAAATTAAGACATTTTGTCAAATGTATTCTTTTTAATTAAACTAATGAGAATGGGATTGCTATAACTCTTAGTATTTCGAAAAGTGTCATTGTAATTAAAAAAAGAATGTTGAACCAATTAAATTTTCTTATTAGCTGCTGTTATTCCCGTTGGTTTGTTAGTTATTGTCTTTATAGCCATCTTTTATTTTTGGATGTTGCTGTCAAACACCTACACCTATTTCCGTGGAAAAATTAAGTAAACATAAAGCTTTAATAATCAGTTTTTATAAATTATCAATCACGTTTTAATAACAATCAAAACAACTAAACACTACAGCAGTTGTACCTTGCAGTTTCGATCCTACGACCATCCATGAGAGGCTGTCACTAGCCAATCCACTTTAACCACCTGAAGGCATTTTCACTTCACTAAATATAGGCAATTATTCTCCTGAGAATTATTGAGAAACCACATTCATTAAGAACTTTCTGTGTCAACAGTGATTAAACCATTTAGCGCAGTAATCGTGCAGATGAAATCCTGAGAAATGAACAGCCTTTTCTTTCTTTAGTACATTTTAAAATGTTCAAAGATTACGGCATTATTTTTTTCTCAGTTAGCAAATTTAAATTGATTATTTGCGTAAAATTAATGATTGTTAAAGAGAAAAGATGAATAATTTAGTTTCCTTTTTTGCGGTTAATTATACACCATTAAAATTCCGGAATGATTGTAAATCTTTCTAATCTCAATCATTTCTAATAAACAACATACTTGTATATCATTTGCTCATCATTGTGGTCTGCCTATGAATATAAGGCTGTTGTGAAGCATTTTAATATCCACTGCGTTCTTGCCTTCTAGAAGATATTTTCATTGATAGAGAGTCGTATTCATGCGTCGCAAGGGAGAAAACCTTGAAAACTCCCAAACACTTTACCCCGACCAAAAAGCATGTCGGAATCAGAAACGTAATACTTGTCTCCCGTTGTTCCATAGTGACTGGGATCGAACCCACGACATTTCAATCCGAAAAGCGCTGTTCTATCACTAGACTACAGAGAGCCTAACATAAATTGAATCACATTGCCTAAAAGACAACCTAACGGCTGAAGAATGCTTTAAGACACTAATACCCGTCGAGAAAATTTTTTCCTAAAAGACATTATAAATAGTGGATCGTATTCAAGTGTCGTTAAGGTGGAACCCCGGAAAACTCCCAAGCACCAACCCTGACAGACGTGCATGCAGAAAGCAGAAGCGTGTCTCGCTTTATTCAACAATGACTGGGATTGAACCAGGAAAAAATAATTTGCGAAAAAAACATCAGCTATAGAATATTTTGATTTTTTTAATCTCCCTTTCGCGATAAAACATCACAAATAATTTAAGAATGGGATTAAATATAGCACTGGATCACATATACTAGTTAAATGAAATTTATATATTGTAAATTTTTAAACTATATTTATAATTTTTAGAGCAACTGTATTTTACTATAGCATGCTAATATCAGTTTTCTTTCAGAGTCAAAAACAGATGTCATAAAAGACGCTATGAACTACTATCACACCACAACTTGTGTCCGCTTCGTTCCAAGAAACAAAGAAGATGATTATATCCGGATATTCTCTGGACAAGGGTATAGGATTACTTCATTTTATTTTCACACACATTAATAAAATTTAAAAAAAATAAGCACAGCATATTTCTAACCATAGTACGAGAATTTAGAAAAGCCTAGATAAGGAATAAATTATAATATGTGTGTATCAACTAACAAGGTATTTTAATTGATTAGATAATTTGTGTGTGTGTTTGTGTTATACTATTTGCTTAATGATTGAAATCTCATAATTTTATTTGTTACACTGATATCATAAAAATATTTTATATTATTAAAATTCCTAACAAACCGGTAGTCAAAAATCTTATTCAAGCATCTTTATTCTAGCTCTGTTTTTTGAAACATAATCGTTTTACATGAAAACTGCAACTTTCTTCTAATTTTTTAACTAAACTTTATATATATATATATATATATATATAAACTCCTGTTTGTGAAAATTGCAACACCACGAAGGACATACGTGAGTGAGCTGAAATTTTCAGGAAATGTAAAGTAGGGCATGATATGCAAATGATTAGAATTGCAGACCGGTAGCGCATGCGTATGGTGTGCAGCGCCCCCGAACGGCGGATCGAACCGAATATAAATAGACGGCTGTTTCGAGGCGTGTATGATTATCGGTGGTTATATGCTAGTGGTAAACGTTAACTGAATCTTTACTATGCCTCTTCGACGAAAGAGAGCGAAATTTGAGCAAATTTCGGAGTTTGAACGGGGCAGAATCGTCGGCCTTCGTGAAGCTGGATTATCTCATGGTGCAGTAGCCGCTCGTGTGCAGCGTAACAGAAGCACAATCATGCGTGTTTGGAAGCTGTGGACGGACGAGGGTCGGACAGCTCGGAAATCCGGGAGTGGACCCCGGAATGTGACGTCAGCTCGCGATGACAGACACCTGGTGCGTATGGCGCTGACGGACCGCACAGCTTCTTCCAGACAATTGGCAGCACAGTGGTCAACAGCTACAGGTGTGTCATTGTGTGCTTCATCAATTCGGAGACGTCTGCTGCAGCGTGGGCTGCGCGCAAGGGTTCCCTTATACAGGATTCCTCTCACACAAAACCATCGCCGTCTGCGGCTACAATGGGCCAATGTCCATAGGAGCTGGCGTGCTGATTGGCAGCAGGTCGTCTTTTCTGACGAATCCCGCTTCAATATGTGGCACCATGATGGCCGAATTCGTGTCAGGCGCTATGCCGGTGAACGGAACATCCCGGAGTGCATTATCGAACGCCACAGTGGACGAACCCCCGGAGTTATGGTCTGGGGTGCCATAGCATATCATGGACGATCACAATTGCTACGAATTGTGGGCAATTTGAACAGTACCCGATACATAAACGAAGTTTTACAGCCCCAAGCTATTCCTTCCTGCAAGGATTGCCAGGGGCTGTATTCCAGCAGGATAATGCCCGTCCACATGTCGCCAGGACTGTCATAACCTACCTTGATTCGCAGCAGGTACAGCTTCTTCCTTGGCCTGCGTATTCGCCGGATATGTCACCGATTGAACATGTGTGGGATATCGTTGGGCGGCGTCTCGCTCGTGATCCTCGTCCTGTTGCTTCGACAGACGAACTTTGGTTGCGCATACAAACAATATGGAACACTCTTCCGCAGGCAGATATTCAAAATTTGTTTCACTCCATGCCGCGCCGTGTAGCAGCTCTTATTGCGGCGCGTGGTGGCCACACAAAATACTAATTTCTATCTCTTATTATTGTTTATTTGGTTTGAAAATGTAATCATTTATTTGTATCATTACCACTCAACTGTGTATTAAATTTCATTCAACTATGATGCTTCCTTCATGGTGTTGCAATTTTCACAAACAGGAGTTTATATATATATATATATATATATATATAAAGTTTAGTTAAAAAATTTGAAGAAAGATGCAGTTTTCACATGTAAAACGATTATGTTTCAAAATACAGAGCTAGAATAAAGATATACTGTTTGCTATATATATATATATATATATATATATATATATATATATATATATTGGTTTGGTTGTCGCTCTACGGTCATTTTTTACATAATAGGGCTAATTAGACCGGGACCTACGGTTTAAAGTGGATTACGAACCACTACAAACATCCATGCCCAAGGTGGGATTCAAACCCACGAACTGTTGAACCGAAGGCAAAAGCGCTAACCATTCGGCTGCCAGCTCGGCATATATATATATAGTTTCTGTTTATATTATCAGGAATAATGACCGATAAATGTTAAATTATTTTAATTATATTTTCAAAGAATAAGATAAAGCTATTTACATATTTACAAATGAATATCAAAGCACATTGTAACATCTTGATTATAATTTGAAATTATTCCACTATCAATTCACGTCATCGCGTCTTTTCTCGTCCATCACCTCGTCGTTCTCTTCTTCCCCCACTCTCTGCATATGTCCGACGGCAAACATGTGAATGGCCATCTGGTGGCGCTTTCAATCCCACAATCGGCCATCCTGATGACATTGCTGGCCTCAGCATTCTTCTGGAATCATAATTTCCTGAAATAAAAAATGAATAGGAGCAGTAACATGTTCAAGACAAAATTTGTAAACATTGTTGTCAATTCTCGTCTAATTAGTCTTTTCAATTCTCATTTAAATCATCGTCATTGTTCCTCGAATCTCAGATTCTGTCGTGGAGGACTCCATATAGATTCATCTGGTTAGAGAATCGGTAGCTGCATCTTCACTCTCGTCATTGGCCATCTTCAAAAGGAAACGTCTTGAACTCATCTCAGTTACTATTCTTTTTTAAAAAATTGAAAAGGTAACAGTCTGAAATAAAAAGTTTTAGTCTTAAAAAATAGCAATTCTGTGGGTAAAAAAGTCAAAATGAGGAGTTAGTCGTCATCGGTGTCTTCTTTTCCTCTTTCAGCACATTTTAAGTTACATCGGATCAAGGGTTCATGTACTCAGCACAAGTACTAGTAATCAGTGGACCTTCGGTAAAACCTAATTTTAGAACATCGTAGGTGTCATTGCTTTTAACTTTTATTATTTTGTAGGGGCCTAAATATTTGGGTTTTAACTCGAGACCTGAACCTTGTTGTATACGCTTAACAGCAACAATATTATTTAATTTGAATTTTCTTGCTTGTTTTCTTCTTAAATTATAAGTTTTGCGATTTTCGTTTTGAACTTTTAAAATTTGTTTTTTAGCTTCTTTTCTAAGGCAATCACGATCATTAATGAAATCTGTTTGCATTTCTGCATCTAAGATATCTTTAATTTTAACGTCATTTTTTTGTTTCATCTTTGTACCAAACAGCAATTCAAATAGTGTTGTATTAATACATCTGTTAGAAGTTGAGTTTATAACCTGTTGTACATTACTAACATGCAAATACCATTTAGCTCGGTTGTCTATCGACAGTTTAGATAGAACAGAAATTATACTGGAGTTAAGACGCTCTGTTGCGTTACGAATTGTTGCGTGTGTATTTCCTTTCATTAATAAGTCTTATTGCCTTTAATATTTTATTTTTAACAATAACAATTAACAAATAACAATTTTCATGATTATATTCCATAAAAATGAGTTCCACACCGTGATACACTGGTGCCAATACGGTCCTCATTCGACCGCATCCAAATAGCAACTGGCTAGATTCCCCATCGGATAGGGAAGATGCGCTTCTCGTTCCCCTTTAGGGATTTACTGTGGCTGAGTTGCCACATCCTCCCGCCCCGACAAAGAATCAGCCAAAAAATAAACTTCACATATTAAAATTAATACACGTAAATATGAAAAAAAAACTAAAATTTTACATTACAAAATAAATTGAATACTTAAGAAATATGAATTCGAAACAAAATATACACATAATAGTAACTATAATTGTATAACACTAACTATTAATCATTACAATTCACCAACAATAATAAAGGTTCTTCACCATTTTCAAACAAAATGTTTTAACTTACTCTTGGACTTCTAAATTATACAAAAGCTGTACGGGACGTTTTATGACCCCTGCTGGAGTCTTTAAAGTCACCGCTCTTACTTTGTTGTCCCTGCCTCTATGGACTTCCAGTACCTTGGCCAGCTTCCACATCTGTCTCGGAACCTTATCTTCACCTACTAAAACTACATCATTTACATTAAATACACATTTTACATTGACAGGTTTGGGGAAATTCGCACCCCTTAATAGAAGAAGATATTCACCTTTCCATCTTTTCCAAAAATTATTTAAGATTTTTTCTCTATAAAGAAATCTTTTAATTAAATCCTTTTTACCGGTAAATAATTTGCAATTTTGATTATCTGACCAATTTGGTAAGGTAGTTAATCTTCTTCCAATTAAGAAGTTTGCGGGTGTGAGAGGGAATGGTTCATTAGGTTCATTATAAATATAAGTTAAAGGACGAGAGTTAATTATAGCTTCAATTTCTGCCAAAATAGTTTGTAACTCTTCAAAAGAAACTAATGCCCTTCCCAAAATTTTCCTTAATGCAACTTTCGTTATTCGAACCATTCTCTCCCAATAACCACCCCACCATGCAGCACGTTCAACAATGTATTGCCATTTAATTCCTTTCTTTCCAAAGTAATTTTGAATATCAGATTCAGTTATGTTTGCATAGAGTTTTTTAAGTTCAGTCTCAGCACTTTTAAATGTCATTGCATTGTCAGAATTAACAATGCGGCAAATACCTCTTCTGGAGATGAAACGTCTAAATGCTAGAAGAAAATGTTCTGTACTTAATCCGGAGACAACTTCGAGGTGAACGGCACGAGTTACAGCGCATGTAAATAAGGCGATATAAACCTTGTCTTGGTCCTTTGAGTATAAGGGGCCGGCAAAATCAATACCCACCACTTCAAAAGGATCAGTTTCACTGGTTCTGTCGGCAGGTAGTGGTGCTACAATTTGATTTCCATGCTTGATTTGAAATCGTCTACACTTAAAACACTTGTTTAGACAATTTTTCACAGCTTGTCTACCACGGATGATCCAAAATCGTTCTCTCAACTGGGTAAGAGTATCGGAGACACCTGAATGGTACAAGTTTTTATGCTCCATATCTATTAAAAGATTTGTGAATCTTGATTTATAGGGGATGATAATTGGATGTTTGGATTGATGATTGAATTCGGAGTTCTGGAGTCTTCCTTTTAAAACGATTAAATCATTGGAGTCCAAAACTGGGTTTAGAGTAAAAAGTTTGGAACTAGAGGGAATTGGAAGGTTGTTTTTAAGGCAAATGTATTCTTTCTCGAATTCATTTTGCTGCACAGTCCGAATCCAATATCGTTCAGCATTAATTAGTTCACTCGTAGTGATAACGCCAGTTTCTCGTTCGTGGGTTACCTTACAGTTTTTTATGAATCTTAATATGTAACCAGTGATTCTAAAAACCTTGTTTAATTCACTGAAGTCCTCCAAATTCAGTAAAGGCTGTAAAGTTTCAATATTCGTTTGAAAAGACACTGCTACACTTCTTCTTTCTTCTTCTATACAATGCAAAGTATCCAGTTTGGCGCCTGTCTCAGAGCATGGGAAGTCACCTTTCAGAAGCCATGAAGGTCCATGGAACCAGATACTATCATTCACAAGAATTTGAGCCTTAATTCCCCTCGTGAGTTTATCAGCAGGATTGGTCTTTCCCTGACAGTGATGCCAACTGCTCGGATCTGTTTTATCTTTAATTTCCATGACACGATTGCGGACGAATTGCTTCCACTCGTCGCTGTTTCCCTTGATCCAATGAAGGCAAATTTGTGAGTCTGTCCAATAATGCATGTTACGGTTGCGTAACAGGGGAAAAGTGTCTCGCAGATAATGTCCCATGCGAGCTGAAATTAAAGTTCCTAATAGTTCCAACCGAGGGAGTGTAAGCTTCTTTAATGGAGCTAAACGTGATTTCGACAAAACAAACCTCGTTTCATACCCATCTGAATGCTTCATTCGAAAATAACATACTGATCCATAACATTTAGGGCTGGCGTCAGAAAATATATGGACCTCTAAAGATTCCCAATTGATTTCATGAAAATATAATCTTGGAATTTCAAAGTTTCTTACAATCTCCATTTCATTTAACCAGTCCAAAAATGCTATTTCTATTTCTGGGGGGACACATTCGTCCCATTGCAGGCCTAGTTCCCAAATCCTTTGTAATTGCAACTTCATTCTTATTGTGAATGGGTTCATTAAGCCTATAGGATCAAATAACATACCACATGCCGCGAGAATAATTCGCTTCGTTACTATTTTTGGGCTTTTAAACTTTTCAAATTGATCAATATCGAAGCTAATAACATCATTTTCATTGTCCCAAATTAGACCTAAAACTTTTAATGGTACACCTTGGTCCGCTGATGTTTCTCGACAATCAATATTAGCACGCTTGAGGTATTCATCAAGAATCGAGGAATTCGTCGCCCATCGACGAAGGTTCATACTAGCTTCACTAAGTATTAAAATCATCTCCTTAACTAATTTCAGAGCGTCTTCAACATTAGAAGTTCCATTTATTAAATCATCCACGTAAAGTTCTTTAAGCATTTCACATGCTTCATCATATTTTCCTTGATACCTTTCCAAATGCAGCCTTATGGTTGCAGTAAGTAAAAAGGCGCTGCATTTGATCCCAAAAGTTACTCTCTTATACTTAAATGTTGCAATGTTTTGAGGGCTGAGATTGAGATTAGGACCCTTATCTTTTAACCATAAAAATTTTAAAAACTCGCTATCTTGTTCAGCAATTCCTACTTCTAAATACGCGCGTTGAATATCTGCGCAAAATGCCACTTTGTGTAATCTGAACCTCAAAATTATTTTTAATAAATCGGGATTCAAATTTGGCCCGCTTTCTAAGCAATCATTTAACGACAACTCGCCTTTTCCTTTAGATGAAGCGTCAAATACTATCCTAACTTTAGAACTATATTTTTTCTCGCGCACGACTGCGTGATGTGGGAGGAAATAACCAGTTTTCATATTTTGATGTGAATTCGAGTCAACTATTTCAATAATGCCATCCCTTAAATGTTCGTTAATTATTGTATCGTACTTAGCATATAAATCCTCATTTTTGATTAATGAACAAGTTAAACTGGATAAACGACGTTTTGCGATTTCATAATTATTGCTTAATTCCTTATTACTAACCTTCCATAACAATTTTGTTTCATATCTTTTATCTACATATGTGGTATTTTTCTTAAAGGTTTCCAAAATATCCTTGTCTGAGAGAGACATTTCCTTATCCCCATTAATTCCAATGGTTTCCAATAGCCATAAATTTTTTATCCTATCACAATCTAACCCTTCATTCTCTACAATTAAATGATTCACAGATACCCCTTGGCTATTAGAATCTTCTTCCCTACCTTGAATTAAGTGTCCAAATATACTCTCTTGAGCAATTAATCTCTTAGTGAGTCTTACAATATTATCGCCTAATATTTCTGAGATATAATCTGAACCGATTAAAATGTGAATTTTTTCAGTAATACTAACATCAGCTAATTCAATACCCTTTTCAAAAGCAAGGTTCCTCACGAATTTTGACGGAATTCTTATTTTTGCCAAAGTAATCGAATCAATCACTATTGTTTGTATTTTTACACATTGGTTAGGATATTTAATATTATGTAAAGTTAATTCGACCAAATTATACATTCGCTTTTCAGCAGTTTTAGATCCAAATGTATGAATTATTAAAGGTTCCTTCTTAATAACCTTCAAATTTAACGCGTCGGCTACTTCTTTTAAAATAAATGATTTATTTGCTCCACCGTCTACCATGCAGCGTAACTGTAAGCTGCTTTCTTTCGATTTCACTAAAGCCGAAAAAGTCTGTAGCAAAACAGAGTTATGCGAAGTTCTGTTTACATTAAGTTCCCTGGCGGAAAATGAAACCATTGACGAGACCGCTTCTTGTTTCGAATCGCCTTCCCGGACTGAAACCGAAACATCCTCAGCAAAACATTCACCCCTCTCTCCGCATAGCAGGGAGTTGTGACCTTGAGAACCGCACATTTTACATTTTAGATAATTACGGTCGCAAAATTTTCTTATATGATTTTGAAAACAAATAAAACAAAGACCCTTTGACATTAAGGCTTTCCTTTTATCATTAACACTTAGTGAGCAATCATGGTTCATGTGATTTTGTGTACAAAAAATACATTTTTGGTTATTTTCTATTCTATAAAAGTTGCGCTTACACGTAGCGCTCGGTTCGTATTTCCGCGGTCCGCAGGGATATTTATTACCCACTTGAGTGCTCAAGACCGCCCCGCTGCTAAATTTATTGCTCGCGTCGCTTCTCTTTGAGTTCAAGAAATGAGGCTTATTTGGGTAACTCTGATCTGTTGCTTTGTTTCGAAAGGGATATTCCTTTGCGTTAGAATTTCTCGGATTAGCTAATATTAATGACGCTTCTCTACATTCAACTTCTTTTCTTATAAATTCTACTAATTTTACGATATCAAACAATTCATCTGTTTTACGCTGACGATTATAATTTAAATTTAACTCTTCGGGCAATTTTTGCAGAATTACAGGACACAATAAATTACTGAATGTGTCAGCGGCTATTCCCAAGGATTGCAAGGACCTTATTTGTACTTCAATGGCGTCATACATTTTTCTTAAGCCAATAATATTAGAGCAAGACTTGACTGGTTCTATTACTAAAAGTTTGTGCATATGTGCTGACATAATTATATCTGTTCGACCGAATCTATCCTTTATTAATTGTATTGACGCATCGTAATTTTGGTCTGTGAGGGAAAATCCTTTAACTGCACTTAGCGCAACTCCTCCTAGATAAGATTTTAAATAAGTAAATTTTTCAGTTTTTGTGAGAGAAAGATTATTGTGTATCGCGACTTCATAGGAATTCCAAAAATCTAAAAATTGACTACAATCTCCATAAAATGTTTGTATGTTCAATTTTGGAAGTTTTACATTTTTTGTTTCAGTTCTAAAGGGATAATTATACATTTGCGCGAATTGCATCGAATCATTATTATCACCTGTAATTTGATCGCTTGTTCTGCTTGCATTTATTTCGCTTGGCGGTTTATAGCGTATAGTTTCTAACTGCCTTTCGATTTTCGATTTCGCTGCTATACCTTTATCCTTATATTCTTCGCTCGTAATAATCTCATTCGAAAAATCTTTTATTTCAATTTTTAATTGTATTTCCTCATCGGCCCTAGTTAAATCATTCAATTTTTCTACGAGTTGAGATTTTAAACTGCAAAGCTCCTCAAGTTTTGTTTCATTAGAATATTCATTTGAAATTTCCTTAACCAATGTAGTTTCGATTTTATTTAAATGCTTCGTAAGTGAAGCTCTTAAAATTTTACGTTTTTCTTTTAACCGTTCTAAATCCATTATCTTAAAATATTAAATTCTAATAAGGGAAAAATGGGCCTACCTCAAATCTCAGCTCTCTAGTGCCGTGAACGCTCCTTCAAAATAATTCAAACCATCACGTCCGGGTCACCAAGATGTTGCGTTACGAATTGTTGCGTGTGTATTTCCTTTCATTAATAAGTCTTATTGCCTTTAATATTTTATTTTTAACAATAACAATTAACAAATAACAATTTTCATGATTATATTCCATAAAAATGAGTTCCACACCGTGATACACTGGTGCCAATACGGTCCTCATTCGACCGCATCCAAATAGCAACTGGCTAGATTCCCCATCGGATAGGGAAGATGCGCTTCTCATTCCCCTTTAGGGATTTACTGTGGCTGAGTTGCCACACGCTCTGCTTGAGCCTTAACTGGAGTTAAGGCTTTAAGTAAACTGTGGTGGTTATACAAATGTGTTTAATTTCTTCGCGGCGACAATATTCTTCGAAATCATTTGAAGTAAATGCAGAACCTTTATCCGAAATTATGCAAGAGAGGTTACCGAAAACAGTCTTTTGGAGTTCTAACTTCGAAATACTTCAGAAACGTCAGTAGATTTAGTTGGGTAAAGCCATATAAATTTGGTAAAACTATCAATCACAGCAAATATATATTTATAACTCTTATGAGTACTTTCTAACGGACCTAAATGATCGACATGATATGCGTGTAAAGGAGTGTCGTCTTTTTCGATTGGATGTAATTCTCCTTTTTACCTCTTTTTCTATTGCTTAAAATACACGCGGTATACAATTAGATAAACATTTCTCGATCTTTTGTTTAACTTGAGGAGTGTAAAAGTTAGAATTTAAGCAATCTTCTGTTCTTTTAACTGCAAAATAAACTTTCTCGTGTGTAGATTTAACTATATTCATTTGCATTTCGTCTGGGACTACTAACAGTTCATTACGATTAACATATTTATAAAGAACATCGATTTTGAGTAAATAAATCATCATGAGGTTTTGTGTGTTTTAATATCTCTTTAACTGTTTTAATATGTTCGTCTGTGTTTTGTGCTTGAATTATTTTTAGTGTTAGACTATCTTGAGCTTTCATACAAATTGGATTCCTGCTCAAAGCATCGACATGTCGCATACTAAAACCTTTAATTTTTTCTGTGTTCAATTGTGTAGTCAAAATCACTTAGCATTAGAGCCCATCTAGCAATTTTTGTGCATAAATCTTTTTTGTTCATTGTCATAGCAAAAACATTACAGTCAGTAACTATTTTAAAAGGCATTTTCAACACATATACCCTAAATTTTTTAAAGCTTCTATGACAGCCATTACTTCGAATTCGTAACTAGAATATTTTCGCTCAGCTTCTGTTGTTTTCTTACTCATGTAGTAGACAGGGTGGAACTGATTATCTACTAGGGAAATTTGAATAAGAGTGGCACCATAACCATCATCACAATAAATTTCGGTTCACTTTGAGGGTTAAAAATTGAAAGAACGGGTTCCGTGGATAAAATATATTTTAATTGGTTAAAGGAATTTCTTTCATTTTCACCAAATTTAAATTTAGACTTTTTCTCAATAAATCACTTAAAGGTTTAGCAATAATAGAATAATTCTTAATAAACTTTCGAAAGTAACCAGTCAATCCTAAAAAACTCTGAACGTCTTTTGTACTTTTTGGCTCGAGAAAATTAATTACAGCTTTCGTTTTATTTGTTGACGGGTGTAATTTACCATTTATTATTTTACAGTCCAAAAATTCTATTTCACGTTTCAAAAATTTACATTTCTTTAAGTTCAATTCAAGTCCATACTCCGACGCAGTTTGCAAGACAAGTTTAAGTTTCTTTAACACCTTCTGTTTCATTTTCGGCAGGAAAAATTAAGTCATCCATGTAAATCACTACAACACCTTCTTTTAATAATTGTTGAAAAACATTATTTATGTATTTCTGAAAAGTTCTCGGAGAATTAGTTAATCCAAATAGGCGCTTCAAAAACTCATATTGACCATCGTGTGTAACGAATGAAGTATATTTGCAAGATTTTCTTCAACGTCAACATGGAAGAAATCGTTTTTTAAATCCAAAGTTGTGAATACTATGGAAGAATGTAATTTATCTATAACGTCATCAATAACTGGCAAAGGGAAATGTTCACGAACCATTTTCTTATTAAGCCGTCTATAATCAATACAAAGTCTGTGAGAATTATCTTTTTTCTTAACTAATACTACAGGTGAAGAGAAATCTGAAGAACTATAACGAATTATTCCCTTAGCTAACCATTTTTCAATTTGAGCTTCAACTATTTTTTTCAAAAGGTGGTAGTCGTCGGGGTAAAGAACAAATGGGGATTTCATCAGTTAAATTAATTTTCATCTTAAAATCACCAGTTTTAATTTTATTAGGAATATAACTTTTTATTAATGAATGTATTTCAAAACACAATGATTTATCCTTAATGTGACTTAAATCAATTTCTGATTTATCGTTAAGATTTACAAAATTAAGAAATTATCTATTTCGTTCTGGTGTTAGTGTGTGAAATGATACTTCATTGGTTGGAACTATTAAAGTACCTTGGTTTATAATGTCAGTTCCTACAATTAAATCAAAACTTAGAGAGTCATTATTTATAACAAAAATATTTGTATTAACTTTTGAATTATCAATTTCAACTTCTGCATTAAAATAACCTAGTGGTTTAATTGATTTCATTCCTAAACCAGTCAATGAAATATTAGAAGATTGAAAACTAACAGTGTCTTTATTTTTATAAAATAAACTCTTTTTTTAATATGGTTTTCTGACTTCCAGTATCAATTAATGAAGTTACATTCAAAGTACCAATTTAAACATCCTTAAGAATTAAGTTTTCAGAACTTATCACATTTATTTTCGATTGATCATCAAAAAAACTTTTCTTTTGATTTCGGACATTCCGAAGCTTTATGCCCAAAAGATTGACATGAAAAACATTTTAAGCCCTTATCTTTATGTAAACAATATTTAGAAATATGTGAACGTGAACCACAGTTATAACACACTCTATTTCTTGAATCAAAATTACCATCAAATTTTACTTTATTCATATTTTCATACTTAGAATTAAATTTATCATTATATTCATACCTTGAATTATATTTATCATTACCAACATATTTTGATTTATATTTATCAAAAGAATAAGATCTAAAATTTGCATCATGTTTTTTTTTTTTACTTTATCGAAAGCATATCTACACTTTGCTGAATCACTTTTCATTATTTCACACTTTAAGTTTATTTTTAAATTCTATCAAATTATTGCATCCGTATAAAATCATTTTATTATCATGTTTATCATTAATTCTTTTAATGTGACATAATGTATTAAAGCGGCCTCATCAATTTTTCCTAAGTGACAAAGTTCTTTCATTTTTAAAAAATATTCCTGAACGGATTCTGAATATTTCACATTTTCATATTACTTAGTAATTCGTGAATATTTGCTGAATTTATTTCAACGGAAAATTCCTCGATTAAGGCATATTTTAATTTTTTCCACGAGTTTATTTCCGGCTCTGTTCTAACAAATAATAAGGCATTTCCACCAAGCGTCTTTTAGCAAAAATAAACTTTTGCAAATCTGATAAATGGAACTGTTTCGATACATTTTGAAACACTTTCTATCCAGTTATTAATGTTTTCATGCGACTCAGCATTAAATTTGGTAACTGCTTTCGATATCAGAATAATTGATATAAATATTTTGAAAATCATTCTTTTTATTAAGTTCATTAGCAATATCACACACGTTTAATGTTTTATTTTTATTTCCACATTGCATTGGAGAATCTGTTTCGCTTTCATTTTTGTTTGTTTCGTCTACATCCAATTCCGACATACAGGCGTCGTTCATTCCCTCTGCTAAAGAGTTCATTGAACACAATTGCTCAAGTATTCTTTTTCCTAGTTCAGATTTATTTCCTTCGAAAGAAATATTTAAAGTATTAGAAATTATAATTAATTCGTTCAGAGAAAAATTATCTTCTATAGCTTTTAATTTCTTTTTAAATTCTTCACTTTCAATAACAAAACTGAAACCAGAAAATTCTCTTAAACGCTTTTGATTTGACCGGTCTCCGTCAGAATCGAAAATAAATTTATGTAGAACTTTTACTTGTCCGACTTAATGATCTGCAATGCAGTGCGTATCTTTTTCATGTCATTTAATTTCATCTTGGAATTAAAAATTGTACATACCCTTTTCTGATGCTTGACTTGTAGGATGATAATCCTTGTAACGGTAGTATTCAAAACTCAAAATTATTAAAATATTCTGAGAATCCGAAATTGAAATACACTTTCATAAAATAATAAATATTTTTTTAACTTGATAATCACAACATCATCATATCAATATCTTTTCCAGTATCCCACTTTTGACACCATAAATGTGGATTCTGTTTATATTATCAGGAATAATAACTGATAAATGTTAAATTATTTTAATTATATTTTCAAAGAACAAGATAAAGCTATTTACATATTTACAAATGAATATCAAAGCACATTGTAACATCTTAATTATAATTCGAAATTAGTCAAATATATCAATTCGCGTCTTTTCTCGTCCATCACCTCGTCGTTCTCTTCTTCCCCCTCTCTCTGCATATGTCCGACTGCAAACTTGTGAATGGCCCTCTTGTGGCGCTTTCAATCCCATATATATATATATAAATATAAATGTTTATATATATCTATATATATCTATATATATATATATATATATATATATATATATATATATATATATATATATATATATATATATATATATATATATATATATATATATATATATATATATATATATATACATATATATATATATATATGTATATATACATATATATACATTTATATATATATATATATATATATATATATATATATACATACATATATATATATATATATATATATATATATATATATATATATATATATATATATATACATATATATATATATATATATATATATATATATATATATATATATATATATATATATATACATATATATATATATATATATATATATATATATATTATATATATACATATATATATATATATATATATATATATATATATATATATATATATATATATATATATATATATACATACATACATATATATATATATATATATATACATACATACATACATACATACATATATATATATATATATATATATATATTTATATATATAGATAGATAAATAGATAGATATAGATATTTATATACATAGATATTTGTTTTTGCCTTTATTTTTGTGAATAGCAAATA
The DNA here is from genome assembly GCA_037975125.1 of Latrodectus hesperus. Classification (NCBI taxonomy): domain Eukaryota; kingdom Metazoa; phylum Arthropoda; class Arachnida; order Araneae; family Theridiidae; genus Latrodectus; species Latrodectus hesperus. The sequence goes on from JAJQOW010001493.1 coordinate 35,805, forward strand.
TGATTAAAATATTCAAATTTTATGATAATTCTAGTTACAAATTTTAAAAAAACTGATTATTTTAAGTCTAAAAAATATTCAATTTTTCTGTTGTGTTGTTGTTGTGGCTTATCCCTCCAGGTTGAAAGCAACATCAAATGAGGTCCATGAGCCCAAACCCCTTCAAGCAATGGAGTAAGGCTCATGGCTCGAAAATAATTGGCATTTATTTAAACTAATACAGGCCAAAATGTGGGCAGGAACAGCTTGAGTCGCATTGCATTTTGACACAGGGGATTAACTTTCACATGACGTTGTACACGAGTGTTTCCACTTCAAAATCTGACAAGAGTTGTCTGATCGCGCCTGTTGCCAACCCCAATCAGAACGGCACCAGGGTGATTTTCCGCGTACCATTCATGCACATGGGTTCTCCTCCAAGAAGAACAGACACCTTGTCTAACCCGGGTGGCGATCTCTGAAAAAGTTAAGCAGCCACCATGAGCAGTGTCCTTACGACTGCCCTCTCTGGCCAAACCATCAGCAATTTCATTACCGTATACATCCGCATGCGATGGAACCCACTGAAAGGTTAACATTGGCAATCAAGCAATTTGAAAGCCGGACGAGGCTCCAAGTCGTTCGGTCCCATACCTCCGCCATTCACATACTTTCTGGGTGGAACTGCGACTGTCACTCAATATCCAAATATCAGTGCAAACACTCTCAGTTATGCAAAATTTCAAATCATTTTCAATAGCTATTAGTTCTGCTCGGTACATCGAGCACTTGTCGGGATTCCAATGACACAAAAAATCCACTACCCGAAATAGTGCCTTCTCCCATGCTGCCGTCAGTATTGATCTGTAATACATCACAAGGGATTGTATCGACAGTCTCCAAAGCAAGCCGTCTAAGGAGTTCTATCAATTTTTCGGAAATTTATAACTGGAATTATTTTAAAATTGAATATTTTGAACAAAATTGCTATTAATTCATAAACCTAAATATTATATATGCAAATTTCTTCAATTTAAATAATAGTTTTTATAATATTCAGAGTAAGTAATTAAGGGAGACCGTTTACTTATATTTTCATGAAAGATTACATTCAATCAATATCAATATTAAAAATTAATCACGAATTTTAAATTTCCTCCCACTTCGAATCCTGAAGGTTCTTTTAATCTTTTGAAAGTCTCAAATTTATCCTTGGTTTAACTAAGGTAATGCAAGTTCAAGAGTTTATAGTTTGTTATTACAAGAGCTCTTGAATGATATAGGATGAGAAATTATCTGAAAAATTATATATTAAGTTATTGCGAAATTCAAAATACGAATCATGATAACTATAGTAATAAACTGTAAATAGATTTAGATAAATTAGGGAATTTCTGGGGGTGAAGTGTATATTCCAAACTACGCAGGTTCTGTGAAAATAAGGAATCCTTGAATTTGTTCGGTTTTTAGATCAGAACTTATCGCTATTCGATGGGGCTTACAATACGCGTATCAAGTAGTGAGATAACTATATGAAGTCTTGTCTAGAGAGACTACTACTTGAAGACTTGTCTAAAGAGATTACTATATGATGACTTGTCTAGAGAGACTACTACATGAGGTCTTGTCTAGAGAGACTATTACATGAAGTCTTGTCCTGAGAGACTACTACATGAAGCCTAGTCTAGAGAGACTACTACATGAAGTCTTGTCTGGAGAAACTAATACATGATTCTGGCAGGCAGCCAGCTAAGCTTCGATAAAACACCTCTCTAACTGGCCTGCGATAGAGGACAAGAAAAGCCTGGACATCTTAGATCTTCTCGTCCGGCCTCCTTCTGGTCACTTCATCCATTTTCAATGGAGCCCATCTCATGTGAAGTCGATGAAAATGAAAGGGCCGACTACCTGGGCAGCACTGCTGCTAAGAAGGAGTGAGCCTTTGTGGGGGCTCTCACATATAACGAGATTCCCCTAGGGAAGATGGAATTAGACCGACTTGGTAGAATTCCTTCCAATCATCTATGGTACTTTGGAAAAAGTCCAAGTGGGTCTTTTAACCTTGAAAATATCAAACGATTTTCTCTCACTTTATGAGGGTCCATGTCCAGCAGCGCCAGTGGATCTTCCCTGAGTGTTATTGGTGTAGGGCTGACAGAGTGACCCCAGTCCTTATTTCAGTTAGCTTGGATTTTAGAAACGACGAGGTTGTTCAGAATCCTCTGTTGTTTTTAGATTTTTTGGATATTTTTGGATCAATGGAGATAGCTTAGCAAAGTTAGACAATCTAGAATTAGTAGTAACAACAACAACAAACTTAGATAGAAAAAAATGTTGGTAAAAATTATAATTTTGTGAAAAATTGTGAGAATTGTTTACGTACTAATATAATTAATACTGCATTGATATTAATTTTGTTATTAATTATCATACCAAAATAGCCTACAATTTATGAATTATTATTTTAAATTGTGATACATAATTGATACTATTTGGGATTTAATTTCGAGAAGTTATAGACAACAATCATTACAAACCTGCTTTTTTTAATTTACTGTTTATTGAATTAAAGTATTCATTTAAATCCAGTTAAAATATTCCATTCTATTCTAATGACAAGCATATTTTAGCAAGTGAAATAAAGCGTATTTTCTTAAAATATTGAGTTTGAATTGCAAGAAATTCTCTCTATTTAGTTTTTCTATTCCATTTGCCTAAATATTCCATTTATCCAAAAATATTCGATTTTGTTTTATATGCAAACATTTTTCGAAGAAATAAAGCAATTTTTCTAAAGACGTGGAATTTGAATTCTAAGTTTTTAGAAATGAAAAAAAAAGCTGAGAGATTGTTCCTTTACATTTCCGCATCACACATTAATTAAAATCAACGAGATTAAAATTTTCTTGTATTCGAGAAAAGAAAACTAAATATTTAAATTTTTAATCTGTTCTATTTGTAAAATACTCTGAAATGAAAAAGAGTAAAAAATAACTTGGGAACAACAGCAGCCATTTTCTCTTCCTGAATTTTTGTTTGTAAAGCAATTATGCAGATATTTCCTGAACTAGTTTCATAACGTTATTGACTTTCAAAATAATATTTCCTTACTTATTTTCAAAAATAAATAAATATCTGCTTCCTGAAAAGATATTTGAAATTTATACTACTGTAAATCAATTCCTAGATATTAATCTTCTTTTTTATGAAGAAAAGATATTTATCTTAAATAGTATTGTTTCGTTCAGCTCATTAGTTAAAAACAGTTCGTTTTCACAGATGGAAAAAAATGAATCTGATTAGATAATTTGTTGATATACTTGACAAAAATGTATTTATTTTTTAAATATTCAACTTCTTCCTGTGTATTTATCAAATGATTTGAGGTATCATTCTCATTTTAATATATATCGGAGAACATATTAAAAGACCTAATATTCTTATATTTTGAATGCATTAAAAAATTCTTCCAGCACAAATGTAATATTCCTTAATAAATTATTAAATAATATTTGTCATGGAAACATTTTGTGACATAATTTCGTCCAAACCTCTTACTATCTGTTCGATCCTCAATACTTCAAAACATTCGATCCACAAACAATGTAGGAAATATTTTAAGTATCATGATCTTAAGATATTTAGAAAACTCCTTTTACAAAATTTGACATTTCTCTTTCCTCTTTATAACAATACAGTTTTTATTAAAACTTACATTCTAATTCACATGATATTTCAATATTGCTCTTAAAGCATTCCAAGCATTCAAGTTCATAAAATATTCATTATTAGTCTGTGTGTTTTCAGTAAGAAGTTGTAGGAAATAACAAACCTTTATTATCTTAGAAAGAGGGATTTATTCAATTAAGCATTTTAGGATTCTAATAAAAATTAATTTTAATATAAATATTAGCTCTTACCGTAAAAACTATTCTAATAATAAAAAACAGTTAAAATATGTGAGAAAAATATCAGTTTATATAATGACAAAAATAAATCAATTTATGTATACATCCATAAGTAATATGATGTTGGTTGGTTTGTCGCTCAACGGTCATTTTTTGCACACGAGGGCTAATTAGACCGGGACCTACGGTTTAAAGTGGATTCCGAACCACTACAAACATCCATGCCCAAGGTGGTATTCGAACCCACGAACTGTTGAACCGAAGGCAAGAGTGCTAACCATTCGGCTGCCAGCTCGGCATAACTAATATGAGCCAACGGATGAAGGAGAGCTTATCGTCCCTAGCTTCGAAGCAGTAGGTCCCGAGTACGAATCCTGGTTCGGGCATGGATGTTTCTTTCTTTGTGTTTCTTTTTCTTTATCACTTTACTTTTGAGACGAAGATGGCACACCAGCTAGTTGCCCCACTATATGAGATGCCATCCCTTCACCCAATATAGAGAGGAATAGGGCAAAGATCTAAGGGCAGCCGGGGATTAGAAAAAGTAATTAACAATTTGACCTAAGTCAGAAAAAGTCCTGACTTGCAAAATTCATACAAAAATAACTAATTCAAACGTATACTTTATAACCATTATATAAATTTTAGATCCTTCGATATCAAAATTTGAAACAATAAATCAGATATTACTTCATATTAATGGGAATTTTTGAAATAAAAAATAAATTATTGTTTGACTTTATTGTATATTTTTATATTAATAATTATTTTTTGTTAAGTTTTTTTTTTTTTTTTTTTTTTTTTGTATTTTTCATTTGCAATTTGTGTCCTTTAGTAAATTCTGTAATGATTCATTTTCCTATTTAGGAAAATAAAATACAATAAATACCTTATAACATTTAAATTTTTTTGTTTTTGGATTATAAGTTTCTTTTAATGCTTCCTTATAGTTTTGCGACTGACTGTTAATTAAGAGATTAATATAAAATCTACAAATGTTTAAAAAAATTAAATGCTTAAAACACTAAATCTTTAAACTTGTATATATATATATATATATATATATATATATATATATATATATATATATATATATATATATATATATACCTCCCGGAAATTATTCAAACTTTAAATTTGCAATTTAAGCCATCATCAAGAAACCTCCTGATTTACAGAGAATTGAAGACTGTGCTATAAATTTAATCTTATCATAGATTTTGCATAAAATGCTCATTTGTAATGGGTTCCAGTCATTTGGAATGTGTTGAAAATAAATAACCAATTATTTGACAATCGATAGGATGTAAGACCTGCCGCAAAATAGTCGATATATTGCGATCGATGTCAACTGCCGCGACATCGTGAATGTCGTCTATGATGTCGTTGCCGATTACTTGCGACGCAGATGAAATATTGGAGTTTTAAGTCATATAGATTTTAAATCAGAGAAGTTTTTGCTTTGCAAATTATCTGATCGACGTCGATAACAATCAAAATGCTAAAAAAGAGCGGTTTTTCTTTCATTTCTAACATATAGCTGCAATTCATGGGCTAGAACTAAATCTACTAGTTGCAACTGTACCTTTGTTTATGTACATATTTACAATCATTCTTTGTTGAAGATAATTTTAAAACTAATTTCGTGAAATGAGTTTAATTAAAATAAAACTACATTAAAACAGCCAACATTGTATACTTTTATGCCTTAAGGCAATATATTTGCACTGCGCATAATATATTCATTTCTAAAACATATGCCAGGTGCTATTCTCAAGTCGGAATGACCGGTGGTCAGCAGACGGTTTCCCTGGGCCCCGGTTGCCTAGTGAAAGGGACCATTATTCATGAGCTTGGACATGCCTTGGGATTCTATCATGAGCAGAACAGGTCGGACAGGGACGACTATTTGGACATTTTCATGAATAACGTTCAAAAAGGTACTGATTTATTTTGACAAAAATGCTTTAATTTCTTAATGAATTCACTATTAATGTATCCGCCTGCTTTAAAAATTAACTATTGAATGCATATGTCAATTTTTTTTTTTTTTTTTTTTTGAATAAGTTGCATTTTTAAAGCAGAAGTAGTAATGGAAAGCGGTACTTTACTTTTTTTACTAATTTTTCAATATAAATGTTTTTCTATAATGTGTGCTGATTGATAGCCATAAGTATGAAATCATTATTGCTTAAACATTCGGAAAGTACTGGCTTCATTGCCTCTATTTGAAGCGAAACTACCATTTTAAAGGCTGTTTTCTCAAAACTAATTTTTATAAGCTCTTCAAAAGACCCCTTTAGCATGATATCTCAAGTAGAAATGGAGATATTTGAATGAAACTCTGCCTATATGTTTTATATAAATGCTATTATCTATGAAATGAAACAGAATTTTGAATACATATGAAGAACCTTTTCAGTTACAGCTATTTCTAAAGGAAATAAATGTTCAGTAAAATTTCGCAAAATATCCATATTGCTGTATACTTTTAACCATATGTTCTGTATCGCTCGATATTTTTCTTAGAGTTTGTTTCATTTTAATGAACATTGTCACATAAACCTTATGCCCAAATTAAAAATGGGTGCAATATATTTTTCTGCTCAGAATTAGCCGTTTTGTCAAAATTTCCCTAAAATTTGTTTGAAAATTATCGATTTTATATAAAGTAAGCTATAAGTAATTAAAATTTTCGATAATTTTATGTTTTTACACCACAAATTATCTAAAAATAAGATAAAAGAAAATTGAAATTAACTTTAAAGAAAAAGTTGCCAGGAATTTAGGGAGATATCTTAAAAAAATTTTTTGATAAAAACGTATCCCATGTCCTCTTTATGCTTTTGCTTTTTGATTAAAATACTTTAGATTCTTTGCTTTTAAAGCGTTGCATAAGTACACTTATTTAAGGTACTGCCTGTACGAGCGGCTTTATGGCATATGGTCTGTTTAATCATTCTCGTGAATGGTCTATTTAATCATTCTCGTGATAGAGGTTGACAGTACATTATGGATTGCCAAGCAACTAAAGACTGTTTTTCGATATCTTTGAGCATCCATTGTATTTTGCTTCTAAGAGAATTGCTTATAATTATTTAAGGTACTGCCTGTACGAGCGGCTTTACGGCATATGGTCTGTTTAATCATTCTCGTGATAGAGGTTTACAGTACATTATGGATTGCCAAGCAACTTAAGACTGTTTTTCGATATCTTTGAGCATCCATTGTATTTTACTTCTAAGAGAATTGCTTACGGAGGCCAATATGCCCATTTAGCACGGATGTAACCCAAACACCTGCCTTACACTTTCCATCAAGAACAGAGAAAAACAAAGCACTTATTTCTTTTTATTCATGAGCAGCTAATACAGGACTCAATAGCTTTTCCTTTTTTTGTATATTGCAATATTATATGTGAGCACTGGAATTAACAATTTGATATAAATTGTTCTTTAAGAGGAAAATTTCGATACATTTTTAAGTTTGATGACAGATTACAGTTAATTTTAATCTTAAATGAGATTAATATGCTGGAAGTAAACTTTTATTTAAAGTTTGTTTTATGAATTTAGGAATAATAATTAAATGATAATTTTAGAATTTAAGATATTTTTAATGTATGTCTGATATTTTTCTCAAAAACAAAAGTACAAATACTTTTTAAGTGTAAAAGAGAAAAAATGTGGACTCGTTTTTTATTATAATTTTAATATAATTTATAATTTGCATAATTATTTTGATTAAAAACTTTTAATTTTGTAATACAAAGATCAAAATTTCATATTATTCATAAAATGATATTTTGATTAAAAATGATTAGTGACAAAAAAATTAAATTCTTTTCAAGAAAAAAAAATTTTTATATTAATATTACATCAGAATTATGTTTCTGTTAATCGATGAAACTCTAGCTGATTTATTTTAAAAACGTCTTGCGAAAAATTTTAAATAAGGTAAAATAATTGCTTGTCACAATTATTATTGTCAATATGCTTTCCATTGATACGAATCAAACACAATAACAATAGATGGTAAAAGCAGAAGTAAAAGCAACTACATAAGAGAAAAAGTTTCGCAATCATTTAAAATAGTATTATCCAATATATCATTTTGAAAAAAACTAACATAAAATATTTATATTAGATTTTGAAAACATCGGAATCAGTAACGTAGTATGTCATGTTATTACCCAGACCTTAATCCGTACTCATTGTCATTAAGTGCCAGAAAAGCTATTAATTTATTTCCCATACAAAGAATATGCAATTTCAAATATTTTATCCACTCTAATAAAATCGAAATAAAATTTATCTTCCATGAAATTCGTAAATATGCCAATTTAAACATATTTAGAATTTAAGCGGAATGTCCAGAAAAATTATTTGTACATGAATTGCAAACATTAAATTTTGGTTTGAAGATAATCTCTTTGTTATAAAAGAATTTTTTTCAAAAATTATTAAAATATAGTCAATTAATTATTATTAAAATATTGATTAATGATGATACATCATTATTTAAATATTGGTTAACCAAAAATACATACTAATAAAATTAATTCCTTAAGAAAAGATTAGCAAAAATCACCTAATGGAATGTAATCCGTAATTTAAAATATATAGAGAATTTCCACTTCATATGTAAAAATTTAATACATCAATAATTTAATTAAATTTTCAGATAGTTTATATATATATATAATTTAAAGTATATATTGAATGATCACATCATGCTGAATTTCTTTCGTCTACACAAAAATTAAAAACAAAATGAAGCAAAAATGAAGGAAGCATAAATTTTCAAACACATTCTAGTTTTTGTTTCGTTCCAAATATTACTTAGCTTCCGTTTCTTATGCTTAATTTATTTAACCTGTCCTAATTTATTACTTACAGGTATGGAATCCAATTTCGTAAAATTAGGTGAAAACCAGAACTTGCTATTAACTCCATTCGATTACGATTCCATCATGATTTACGGTAACAAAGCCTTCTCCAAAGACGGCACTTCGATTACAATGAAAGCCAAGAACGGCCAGAAGTTGCTGGATCCTTATCGGAAGACGGAAATGACAGCTTCGGACATTAAGAGGGTTAAAATGATGTATGAATGCAAGTGAAAATAAATTAATCTCTTTTCCGGAATAACTGAGGCGATTTCTGAATTTCACATTCATTATGAATTTTTTGATAAACGCTCGTTTTTTAGGACTAATGAAATTAAATTTTAATTTCAACAATTTTTATATATACTTTATTTTATAGATACGCTATACAAGCTCTCAGTGAATATCTAGATAAAATAAATAAAATGAATTTTCAAAACATGTTTTTGTTAAATAAATTAAATTGAAAAAGGCTAAAAATTCTAGCCAAAGGTGTAGTTATGAAAATAAATTAGTAAAATTAATTTGTAGATTCTATTACTGGTAACTTTTGTCATTAGCATTGTATGCAACGAATGAATAATAATGATATTTAAAAACAACATATTAAAATAATTCCATTGTATTTTAAATATATCCAACTGATAAAAATTTAATTTAAATAACTTTACAAATCACTGGCTGTGTATATAATTGAGGTCTTAAGTAAGTAGAAAAAACTAATTAAAATTTCCAATGATCTCAAACTAATTCAAAGCTTATTTAAGTAATTCTATTATGACTCATATTTTGATATTAATTTTTTCTCTTTTGACATGGATACAATATTATTTCATCACAGAAAAACTAATCGATCACAAAATGAATAAATCAATGAATAAATTATTTAAATGTTAGGCAAAAATAAATCCTTTCTATATTATTTCAAGACAATTATTCATATAACTGCATACAGTTCAAGGATGATAATGTCTTTTGACAGAGCAATGAGTATTTTCAACAAGTAAAACACACAGTTCCGATTAATATTGATATAATTGATCCTTACACGGATTAAGTTGTATAAAGAGTTTTATGAAACATGTTTTATTGTGTTCTTCATTGTGAGTTAAATTTCGTAAGTAACTTTATGGAAGACTGACATCAATATCAAATTAATAAAATTATCAATTTTGCACAATGAAATTGTTTTGATCCGCTAAATTATACTCGTTTATTGCCACATTTTCATTTGCACACAATTAAATGAAACTCAAATACTTTAAAACTCTTTCTAGTACTGAGATATTTCTAGCATTTATCTTCCAGTAAATAGATTTTATTTCAAGAAGTGTTTCAACTTTGTTCATCAGGTTTATTATATAAACTCGGAATTATATTAAAAATTTATTGCAGAATATCTGTGATTTATTCAATACTTC